>CAODLS012553751.1:0-19304 GCA_948243855.1 Flueggea neowawraea
TACATATTTGCATTTATTTACAATGAGAAATTGTTGATATATAGTGGTTCCCGTGATCAGTTGCATATAAATGGGTGGTAACCAGTGCGATTTACTGGAGATGACCGAAATCTTAACCCAAATCGGAGCCTGAAATATTGGTTTTGGGAAGTTTTTGATCACAATTTTGTTTTTCCATTCTCCCTTTTCCTTTATGACGTGGAAAATTAGCTTCACCAATCATGTTTTTAGTAGGACTACGATCTCATATCATAAGCATTGGTATCAATAACCCTTCTGGCGTGCACATTTTAATTTTTCTAGAAAAACTGGCACGCAATGAACTTCAAGAGTGCGGTTGTTCGCTTTACTTTATTATAATATCTTGAGATGGATGTTGATGTTTTTAGTTTTTTTGTTATCAAAGCATTAGTCTTGTGACTCGAAATTAAGTCTTTGATTTACATCGCATTATAAAGTGGAAAAAGTCGTTTCTGCTTCAAAAGTTGCTATGATATCTGACACGAAAAATGGGGGAATGGTAAACAATTCTCTGCGTTGTGTTGACTGTACAGGAAATATATAGTAGGTTACAAAGAAGAGAAAAGGAAATAAAATCATATCTAAATCTGAATGCTATCTACCTAAATCCCTCAAATTATGAAATTATATACCATCTTCCTTAATCATCTGTGGTTGGTGTGAGTAATTCAGTATTCTCATCCCTTAAGAGAGGTCTGGGGTTCGATTCCTGCTCTCGTATGAAGTCCCCACTATGGTCAGTACTTTACCCTTTAATGGGCCGGTCCAGTACGAACGGAGATTAGTCTGAACGTGGTATGGACTTAAAGGTACCTCCTACAGTTAGGGCCCACTAGGACACCTTGTGAGGAATAAAAATATAATATCTTCCTAATTTATTTACAGCTTATTCACACCTCAACATCCTCATATCTAATGAGTTGTTCACTAAAGTTTCAGTTTCTTAAATACTTAAATGCTTGTTGTTTCCAGAATACACTTAGAGAGTTTATATCTGCCAAGATGCATACTCAGATTAACAGGAAAAATTTCTCTTTGTTTAAATAAATGATTTTGTGGACATTGTTATGTCTTCCTTTCCAGTTCACTGGCCCTTTTCAGAGATGGAATATTGTTGTCAACAACTTCTGACAAGATCGATGGATCATCAAAAGTTGAGGAAGAAGATAATGTTGATTTTACTACTCCAACAGAGAAGGTCTATTTCTGTTTCATTTAGTTGATAAAATTATTTTATTCTTGAGTAATTAAAAAAAATCAAGCCCTTGCTTCAGTTACTTGTTTTAGGTGGAAACGGGTTTGTTGGTTCTCATGTATGTAAAGAAGCACTAGATCGTGGTCTGACTGTATCCAGCCTCAGCAGGTCTTGCTTTTTTAAAAAATAATTAACTGATTCTTATCATATATTAATTGTTAAATTTCAATGAGAATGGAGAAATTGTACTCTTTTCTGCAAAGCTTCACAGGGAAACCTTCATATCACTTGCAAAATATTCCTATCATGTGGTTTCCTTATCATATATTTCTTCTATTATTAGGTCTGGAAGATCATCCATACCGGATTCTTGGGCTAACAATGTAGTCTGGCACCAAGTTTATCTAATAGTTTTATTCACAATTATTTTCCTTCATTTATTGGGATTCGTGGTGTTAGTGTTGCTCATTTCTTCAATTGCAGGAGATTTGCTTTCTCCTAATTCAGTGAAGCCTGCACTCAAAGACGTGACTTCTGTGGTATGACATCTCCTACTTGTATTTACTGAAATTAAAATATTGGAGACAAGTTAAGTTTTCAGTACACGAGTCATATTCTTATGTTTGTTTGTTCTGGATCTCCAATATGGTGACAATAACAGTTAAATGTGAGGCAGTATTTGTTTTTTTTTTTTAAGTAGGACCTGAGCCTATATTTCTAAAAAGTCATAAAATTCTCTTCTATGTCTCATATTTGTTTCTTTGTTCTTTCTTATTCCATACTTTTGCCGGTGGCAAGTTGAAAACTGCAGTTATTGCTCTATAATTTGTCAGTGTCTTTCATTTTCAGAGAAGATCTATCATGGGGAGCCCCTAGTGTTTTTAATTTCCTTATTATCGAAATTTCAAATTATATTACTAAGTTGTTTTATTTAGAACAACAAAAATGTTATTACTCTGTTGTTATCATAGAATTTATGGGACGCTGATGTCCGATATATTTATCATCTTTAGAAGGGAATGTCTGTTCTGATTTTAGTTTGCAAGTTTCCATTGTTAACGAGTCTGACTAGTAAAATGTAGAATTATTGGGACAGTTGCCTGTTCTTTGTTTAATTTAAGGTGAGTTTGCAGATTTCATGTGTCGGAGGGTTTGGCTCAAATTCTCACATGTATAAAATCAATGGATCAGCAAATATTAATGCTATTAAAGCTGCCGCAGAAGAAGGTATTCACTAAATAAATGTCCTCTTCCAATACATTATTCCTGGCTTGAAAATTGTTCAAACGTATCACAGAATACTAAGGAGGAAACTTCAATGATGGATCAGTATATTAAATAATCCATGAACACCTGGAATAGGATAAGAATTTGGTTTTTATATTCTCAATATCAGGATCTTGTGCACTTGATGAATTAAATTTCAGTCTATGAAACTACATATGCTTATCCTATTCTTGATGATTTTATATGCTTAATCAGTGTCTGGATAATGGAATTTATTTAGATTCACTTATCCCATGATTGTCTTTTTATGGTATGCATATAACTGGACTACTCAAGTACTGTTACTTGACTCTACATTGCTAATCTAACTAAAGTGTTAGGCAAGGATAGATAGATATATTAGTCCAAAGAATCATAGAGAAAAAAGAAGAAACACATTTTTTTACTGTAGATTGAAATAGCTTCATTGCGTTTGAAATTTTATGACCATAAGTGATGCTGTCATCAAGCGGAGCTACAAAGAAAGATGTTTCTTTAAGGTAGTGCAGAAAATGATATAGACTATAATATGTGATAACATTTGAGATATCTCTTTGGGGACATCTAAAACATCACTGATCTTTTTTGTGATGTATGTGTCATGAACTTGTAAGGACAATTACACAATTTGGTGATAATTACTTCATTAGCTGCAGTCATAAAAACTTATTTAAGCATTTTCATACTTTAGAAAGAGAGCTTGTAAAGGTCTGGCATGCCCAATGAAAGTTGTCATTAAAATGCTTAATGCAATCTCCCTTTTTTTCATCTTTTTCTTGCTTAGTACATTCCATTCTGGAAATATGCCCAACCAACTTATTTTAAGCCAGAAGGGGGGTTCAGTACTTAATGATATCAGGAAGAAATAGTTTTCCTCTAAACATGTGAAAAAAAGGTATTTTGGCTGATAAACCAAGAGTTTACATAGAGTGGAAATATTGAGAATAGTTTGGAAGCATTAACTTCCAGTTGGAATTTGAACTCAAGTTTCTTTTCCTAGCTTTGCCTTGCAACTTAAGCATACTCATATCAACAGTTTTGGGATATTATCATTATTAAAATTTTATTTTTGTTACTTTATTTCCTTTTACTATAAATTATGAACTATTGTCCAGTATTTGCAATTTTCATTTGCATTATCTGCTCTATAATACAATAATTGTAGTATCAAACTCTTCAAATTTCTCTGTTATTCAGAAAGATAACGCAAGGTTAAGAACAAAATGCAATTGAAATTGGTCATTACCCTCTTTTTCTTTTTCCTGTCTCCAGTTTTAGATGCGTTTCTTTACCATTCCGTGTAGCCACTGTATAATCTCTGCTTCCAAACATGGTTGTCTACAGGTGCAAAAAGATTTGTATATATATCTGCTGCTGACTTTGGTTTGATAAATTACTTACTACGAGGGTATTATGATGGAAAGGTATTGCTTGCTTCCATTTATTCATTTGTTTTTCTTCTTCACAATTCTTTAAGCTGCAAAAAATTTCCATTATTGACATAAGAACCTTTTCCTTTCTTGTGATGCTAAATAGTTTATTTGTCACAGTGAATGTTTTGATTCATTTTAATTCTTCCACCAATCTACTTGTTGCAGAGAGCAACTGAAGCTGAATTGACAAGTACTTTCAAAAGCAGAGGTCAGCTAACTTTTTCTTGCGCACATAATTTGGACACCGTCAGTAGCATCCAACCTAGTCATCGAGTGGTTTCAAGTCATTGAATATTGCAACTTTAATTTTCTGTATATATGGAAAATTTCAGTGATTGGAAGCATAGTGAGTTTTGAGCTCCTATCATCCAACAACAAATAATTTAAAATAGTCCGTTTCTTTCTATTGAGTAATTTTCTTTAAATTTTCATGGCAGGTGTAATTCTTAGGCCAGGTTTCATACATGGGACCCGTAGGGTTGGGAGCGTCAACTTACCTCTGAGTGTAATTGGAGCGCCATTGGAGATGGTAAGCTGTTTACAGAATCTTATGATCCCTCTGTGCATTTTTCTGGTCGTTAAAGATGAGAAAAGATGTTAGCATAGGATATGTTCAGGAATCAAGATTACTTCTTGTTACTTGTTTATGAGACTTCCAGTTTCGTTAATCGTTTGGAGTGAGTTATGTTTCTGCAAGTTTTAACTTCTTCATTGCAGATCCTTAGAAATGCAAAGCGTCTCACTCAAATCCCACTCATTGGTCCTCTTTTTATACCTCCTGTGAATGTTACTGCCGTAGCAAAAGTCGCCGTCACGGCTGCAACAGACCCTTCATTCCCACCTGGCATTGTTGATGTGTACAGTATACTACAACGAAGCCAGCGTAGCTCTGCTTAGCTTTGCAGGTACTGCTCGGAAACATAACAATCCGGCTGAGGTCAACTGTTTCCAGAAAGTCTGAAAGAAGAAGATTTGGCTGATGGATATATCATTGGAGTCGAAGAAAAGAATCGAGTTACTGTTTTGTACATGGGCTTATATAATCCAAGCATGTTTCATCTCCCAAGTCTCAGTGGCAGACTATGCTCGTATCAGTTTCCTCTACCACAGTCCGCACGAATTGAAGTTTCATACAAGATTCATATGCATTGCATTCTTACCCTTTTTTAAAAATTTTTTTTTCCCTTGGAGTCGACAAATAATTAGCGGTCAAAAGTTAGGGAGAAGAAAGTAAACTCTCAACAAGCGTAATCTCCAAATTTTGTGATCTATTAATGAAGAATAAATTTTCGATAAATTAAATTAATTTAAATGCTCCACAATTGATTACTTGTTACGTTAATAAATCTATTGATAGTTTAATAGTACTAAAATTGTGGTTTTAAAAAAAACTATTAAAATCATCATATTTAATTGTCAATCTGAATAAAGATAGATCAACTGGTGATGAAAACCTTTGGAGGATTAAAAACTTGCATAAAGCCGCAGATTTTGCCTTAATCCACTCAAGTCGCACATAATGAACCTCACCGGTAGACTAATTCGACCTACACAAACCTTCACTTCAATTTTCTGTAAATTATTTATAAGATCAACATATTACTTCCCTAAAACACATTCGTTCCGGTTCTTACTTATGAGATCATTTCGTTACAATTAGAAATCGTATGAATGGTCAATCTAATTTCTCTTTTAAACATACCAACTCTTTCAATTCATTCATTATATATTTGTCTAATGAAAATGCGTATAAATTTTAGGGTGAGATACGTCAAATACCAGACTAATTCCCTGAACTCCAAGTCTCAAATATTAGCACGAAAATAATCAAATACATTGGTCTACATAATGTTTAACCTTCCCCAATCATTTTAAAGTGCCACATTCATTGTTCCAACATAAAAACTACTTCTTTCACCAAAATTACCATGCCCCATTCATTTATAGGTTTCAAGAAAGGAGAAAGCAAAAGAGATGCAAAGTTCCTTCCTTGGGATAAAGTGCAAATTTACCGCTAACGTAACAAAATACCAATCAGAGAAATCAGACTCCAGTCATGTATTAACAGACACGACCTAGACAAAAGTCCATGAAAATAATGAAATCATGACAAATAATTGAGGCAAACACAGTAGAGATAATTGACTTGCCTTTCCAGTATATCCGGCTGTGTTGGACCATGTAAAGACAAAACGTTTATTGATGAATTGAGTATTTATACATGATGGCAGATCAATCTAAGTGCTAGAGGTTTGACACAACTGAAACATATCAAATAAAGCAGAAACCTATCGAAGTTAACCACTCTAACTCATCCAACTGAAGTTGTTGTTTATCAATTGAGTATTTTGTGTTACAAATTAATAATGGAACGATTATTTGTAATTCCTCCATTATTAATTTATTTTCTAAATATTTATTTCTCTTTTTTATACCTTCTCCTGGTGATCAGTATTTTTAAATACATATTTTGATAAGATAAATATTTTGAAATTTTGTCCACAATGATGATAATTAAAATTTTAAATAATTTTTTTAATTAATTTGACTCTTAACAAAAGACTTAAAAATATTTATAAATAAAAAAAAGTTAAAAGTGTTCAAAAAATTTTCTCACATCCATGCATTTATATATGTTATGATTAAGTTTTGGAGAAAATAAAAGTAAGATAATGATTGACATGGTATCACTAATTAATAATATTTAGGGTTAATTATATTGTACAACATATTTTGCCTTCTTATTTGTTTGTGGCATGGAGCAACGATTATTTTTTAATTATGAAAGCCGCCAATTAACTTCCTGTCTGCACCTTTGTATAATTTTGTTTTTAATTTTTGGGGCAATTACTGTAGCGTCTCTTTGTATTTTATCGTAATATTTTATTGCGTCTCTAAGTTTTGAAAAGGCTCCTATTGCATCCCTATTTATACACTGTGTTAGCCCATAATACATCATGAATACCTAATCCTGATATCTATTCCTACCAGTTTGCATATAAATACTTTGTGCAGAACCTACGATACTAGGATTAAGTATTCAAGATGTGTTCTGAACTGACGTAATTTGTAAATAGGGATGTAATAGGAACATTTTCAAAACTTAGGAACGCGATAATAGATTACGATAAAAAACATGGATGCCAAAGTAATTGCCCCCTTTTTTTTCCAGACTTTTCCAGCTCCCACAACCCCTCATTCTCTCATTATCTCGTCTCTCTATCCTCTCTCTCTCTATCTCTCTCATCTACACCACCACTGCCTCTCTCTTTGTCTCTGTCCCTTTCCGCGATCTCCATCGTTGAAGATCTAAGCTTTGCTTCTTCGCTTCGAAACGCGTTGACGGGAAAGCAAGCTCCAAATCGCATTGGCTCTTAACGGTGCTATCTCTCTCACGTCGGATGTGGACCTCAAACGAGAAAGACGACGATGTCGTGACTTTCGTGGTAGAGAATGACGAAGGTAAAAAATCATTTAGATCCAGGATTTTTGTCTTTGATTGTTTTCGATTTCAGTTTTTTGAGATCTAAGAGAGTTTTTTTTTGTTTCTGTTTTTGCTCTTCCTATTTGTCGAGCTTCGATTTTTTTTGACTTTTTTTTTCTGATCTTGTTCTTTAGGAAACGAGACTTTGACAGTTGATGAATTTTCTTTGGATGCTTTTGTTGTTGATGGCTAGCCTGAGGAGGTACACAGATCTCCAGATAAATTATCTGGCTTAAGTAATTATCGGCCTCTATGAAGTCATGATTATGTGCTTGTGTGCTTGATTCTCTTGTTATCCGTTCAATAAAACAAAATATAGTAGGGTGACATCTTTCTTTCCTTTACTTGTTCTACTTGAGTTAATTGCACTGTGGACTTTAGGAAACTGAGGAACTAAGGAATGGTTTGAAGAGGGAAATCATGAAGTCCAAGGTAGTTTGCTCTTGCTACTGTCGACTTTTTATAACTTTCGTATCTTTAGAAGTAAATATTTAAGTGTCATGTAGTCTTATTTGATTCAAAGAATGCTACTGAATCTTTTGTTATATCAGTTAATCTGAAACATTGATACCTTTCTTAACCATAATGATTTCTCATGTTGCGGTGATGGAATTGATGACTGGGAAATTGATACCAATCAACTAAATATTGGAAATAAATTTGCATCCATATCCTTTGGTGATCTGTATGTTTTGTTGAATGAATACCTGTTGGGACATTCTATAAGATCAGTTGATGATGAGTTGATTTGTTCAGGTACAAAGGCACGTATTGCAGTCAAGAAGTGGTTGTGAAAATGCTTAAAACTGAGTGAGTTTATTCAGAAATGCTCAGATAGTTTGCTCAGGAAGCTTATATTATTAGGTTTGAGGTTTCAAGATTCCCAAATTTTGCTTTTCGTGATTTTCATTTACATACTTCCTTTTATATATCCAATGTTGGCGTATCAATCAAAACCTGACGTTCCAATCTGCTCAAATCAACTCTAAATAAACTCAGAAACATAAATCTTCATCAAATCCATAAAAGAAACATCAAATTGTCACAAATCTCTCAAAAATCTGAACCAAAAGTAACCCATTTATGAACAACATCAAATCTCCAATAACAAGCTAAATCTAAGTTTTTTAGCCTTGATCTAACATGATCTAAAGTCCTCTGATGTCCTCTTTATAAGAAATCATTAGAATCAAGTTCAACTCTCCAAAACCGTCACTCTTCATATCCATGAATCAAAATTCATTTAAAGCATGAGAATGAATAAAAGAACAAGTTAAGAGCTTAATCTTATCTCAAGAGGTCGAAAGGAATCAATGAGACAGAGTTTTGAATTTGGAGTGAAGAGGATGAGAAAATGACGAAGTGAGGTCGGTTTGAGAGGTTTTAAAGAGCTACAGATCAAAATGCACCATTTCACAAATTTTCAAAGGCAATGTACATTATTTCTATGCACAACATACGTTACTAAATGCACAACATACATTGTGATGCTTAGAAATGCACCAAGTAGCCTCAGTTTAGCAGAATACACTATCAACGTATGTTATACTAAGCTCAACGTACGTTGTACTTCTTCTACATAGTTGGACTTCACCCTACGTATGTTGGAGTACCTTTCTAGATAACGTATGTCTTCCTTGCCTCTAACGTACATTGTCCCTTGCCAGAATGTATTCCTCAACTTCTTTTGCTTCTGAACATGTATTAGATCATTCTCGAGGCTTACTAATACTCAACCTTGCAAAATTAACATCATTAAACACCATCCACATCTCAAAACACCTAATTAACACCTCATACATCAAGGGATTTGATAGGAATTGAACGAAATGCTATAGGGAACCTAGTCAGAACGGGCAACGTATTTCATAAGGCATAGTCAAAGTACTTCTTTGTTCAATCCAACGAGTTGATCATCAATATTAAAAATCACTACTGAGCATTCGAATAGACAGAGTTATAGTTATCGATGACACACCTAAATAACCAATCCCTTCTTATTTTATCGGTAGTTCTGGGACGCCTTGCAAACTACTTCTCTTACCAACTAGACAATCCCCCGGACACCCTTACAAGGTTTAATCTAATAATAGCAGTAAGAACCAAAGAGACCCTATCCTAACAAGTGAAATAAAAAAACGCCGTAGATCATTTAAACCAGATTATTTAATTCCATAACATGACAGATGTGCAACCATAAACAAACAATTTATTCACTGCCTATATTAGAATCAATGAGAGATGCTTTATCAATCCTAAATAGCAGTATATCATGCCGTTAATTAATCAATTGGCCATATTGAACAATCAACATAAACAATAATAAAAATTTATAAGGCACATGAATTGAATAAATACTCAATAGCATATAAAAATATAAGTCTCACAACTTACTTGGATCGAATCTCGAAAGTACCTTGACTAGATGCGATTTTAGTTACACATATCGAGAGAAACAACAAAATACAGAAGAAAAGAGCTTTTGGTCATGCTCTTTCTCTATCACGTCTAAAAGATGCTCACAATAATGTAACAAGGGTTTATATACTTGACCCCTAATCCTAACCCTATTTAAAATCCAATGTTCATTAAAATAAGATTGAGTAATTGTTCCAAAGAGTAACGAAAGTGAAAAGCCTTCAAATTCGTCATTGACACGTCAACTTTAATGGGTTTGGATGTCCAAAATGCAAGTCCCATCTTTTGTAATTAATTCAGAAATTTTGCTCGGTTGCAACCCATACGACATGACCATGTCATAACACAGTCCGAACTCGCCTCTTACCCAAAACACCACCGTTTTCCACCATTTACTCACCTATTCACCTAAATAACAATGAAAGCAAAAATAACATAAAAACACAAGGATGCCAGTAGTTTAGTATGTAAACAATGCAAAATAAAACATAAAAACGTGCATGAAATGCAACCTATCATAAACTAATACTATTTTCTAGTAAAAAAGAAAAAAAACCTAATACTAGTACCACTACTATAGAGGGACTATATTATATGCAAATATGCAATAATGTCTTAGCAGTGGTTATAAAAGCATTACTATAGTCTAAGATTAAAAAAAAACATTGCTATAGTTATCTGTTTATAATCGAGGTCTTTCTCCGCTATTGCTCAAAATCTGTTCATGGAAAAAAGTGGCCTTTTGCCCCCTCTTCGCAATGAAATCGGTCAAAATAATGAATAAAGATATGGTTTGAAGATTCTAACGTGATGCCTTTTCCTTTCTTTTCTTCCTTTTTACATTGGGAAAATGTACAAACTCCATAATAAAATCATTAATATATCTTGATAAGAAAAATTTATTTAATTGCTAATTGTAACGAAGACGTTATAAATCATTATTAATAAAGAATGTTATGAGACTTTATGGCAGTTGTCCATTAATTGTCAATTTATATATAGACATGGAAGACAACTTGCCGAGGTATGCACTACTCACTACCTACACTGATACTCTGTCAAAATCATTACTGACTTGAGCGTCGGGATTCCTTCGAAGAATAACCCGACATCCTTGTGTTTCGTGTTTGCAGGTTTTCCAAGGTGTCATTCAAAGTTCTTTTTGTTCATGTATTTTATATTATTGTTGTTCGAGTTTTGAGACAATAACAATTGGCTCCGTCTGTGGGAAACTTGAACGAAAAGCCTTGTTTAGCAACGTTTGAGAAGTTCACCAACAACACCTACACAATCACCATGTTGTAGATGCCTTCCCACCAAGCCGGTTGTCACGAGGAGGAAGCAAGAGGATTTGGTGTTAAAGTTGGATCCTTGGGCCCTACAGTTCTATTTGCCGACTACGAAACGATAATGAGGCAGAACGAAGAGAACCAAAAAGCTCTCTGTGAAATGGCAGCCTTGCTCTATTAGTTCTTCAAAGTGGGAGTCTTTCCACCCACTTTGCGCGCCTATGCTCGAAGTGGAGAAGCAACGGGAAGACGCGATGTTCCACAACACAGTCACTGTCAACCTTCTTAAATTATGTGCATTCAAATCCTTCACCTCGTTAAGAGGACTTCGACGTTCCTATCCCTGAAGCTTAAGTTAAGGTTTGAAGAGATAACTATCCTGAGGTGGTGGAGAGTACTTGCAAGGAAGAATCGAGAGTTCCTCCGAAGAAGGCTAAAGTAGAGCCACAATCTTTAATAAATGTTCGGGAAGTGGCGAACATGAATAAGATGATCGAGGAAGTTTTTGAGCAAAGGAAATTGGTTCCTGTGGATGAAGAACAACATCAAGCTAAAGCTCTATTCAATAAGGATGTTATAGGAAAACCACTTCATTTGAAATTCAATATGCCACAGTTGCCAACCTTCTCGAGAAAAGAGGACCCGTACAAGAACATTTAGAACTGCGAAGCCATCATGGTCATTCATGGATAGGAGGACGTCATCCTATGTCATCTATTCCTGATAACATTGAAGGACCATGCTAGTTCATGGTTCAATGGATTGAAAGAAGCATCACTCTCTTGCTTCGATCAGTTGAGGAAGGAATTCATCAATTCCTTCATCATTAATAGCAAGCGAAAGAAGGACGACATATACTGACTGAGTGTAAGGCAGAGTGAGAAGGAGACTCTGAAGCAGCACGTGGATATGTTTAGGAATGCCACTCTTGAAGTCCACGATTTGCAACCTGGAGTGGTGGTAGCCACACTGCTGCAAGGGATAAGATCGGTACAACTACATGAGTCGTTGTCCTTAGACCAGTCGAAGACTTTGGCTGATCTTTTTGTTTGGGCTAACAAGTACATCCTGTAGGATGAAGTCATGAAAATCGTGGGGACTAAGGATGACAATGAGAAGAAGAAAAAATAAAGAGAGGCTCAGGAGGAGCCAAACAAGAAGAATGAGAAGTCGGAAGGCTCAAGGAGGTAGTACGATTCACATTTCAAAAAGTACACCCCACTGAATGAGTAGAGGCCAACCATCTTGGCAGTGATATGAGGCTTAGGGTCCATCACTTTTCCTTCAAAGATCGGTCAGGCTGTGAGAAGGAATGTGGACGCATACTGCAAATATCATCGGCACATGGACTGATTTATTTACGTTGAAGCATTCAGTGGGGAGCGAATCAATGAAGCAAGACCACGAAGGAGAGAAAATGATCGAATGAGTGATCAACATAAAACCAACGAGGCATATAACTATTCAAAACGATGGGCTTTAGTCATTAAGTGTACTTCAAATGATGGTAAAAAGTTGAATACTTTAAGTTTTTGTTGACTCTCTTTTGTGTAAATTTTTATTTAACGAATGGAATTCTTCTTTTCCGTCTCTTATGCATGACTAACCACTCTTGTGAATGAAGAACAAGTATTTTATATTATTAGTGTCATTCAAAGTTCTTTTTGTTCATGTATTTTATATTATTGTTGTTCGAGTTTTGAGGCAATAACAATTGGCTCCGTCTGTGGGAAACTTGAACGAAAATCCTTGTTTAGCAACGTTTGAGAAGTTCACCAACAACACCTACACACTCACCATGTTACAGATGCCTTCCCACCAAGCCGGTTGTCACGAGGAGTTGGTGTTAAAGTTGGAGCCTCGGGCCCTACAGTCTTATTTGCCAACTATGAGAAGATAAGGACGCAGAACGAGGGGACCCAAAAATCTCTCTGTGAGATGGCATCCTTGCTCTAGTAGTTCTTCAAAGTGGGAGTCTTTCCACCCACTTTGCGCGCCTATGCTTGAAATGGAGAAGCAACGAGAAGACGCGATGTTCGACAACAGTCACTGTCAACCTTCTCAAATTCTGTGCATTCAAATCCTTCACCTTGTCAAGAGGACTTCAACGTTCCTATCCCTAAAGCTTGAGTTAAGGTTCGAAGAGATAACTATCCTGAGGTGGTGGAGAGTACTTGCAGGGAAGAATTGAGAGTTCCTCCGAAGAAGGCTAAAGTAGAGCCACGGTCTTCAATAAATGTTCGGGAAGTGGCAAACATGAATAGGATGATCGAGGAAGTTTTTGAGCAAAGGAAATTGGTTCCTGTGGATGAAGAAGAACATCAAGCTAAAGCTTTATTCAATAAGGAGGTTATAGGAAAACCACTTCATCTGAAATTCAAGATGCCACAGTTGCCAACCTTCTCGAGAAAAGAGGACTCGTACAAGAACATTTAGAACTGCAAAGCCATCATGGTCATTCATGGATAAGAGGACATCATCCTGTGTCATGTGTTCCCGATAACATTGAAGGACCATGTTAGTTCATGGTTCAATAGATTGAAAGAGGCATCACTCTATTGCTTCGATCAGTTGAGGAAGGAATTTATCAATTCCTTCATCATTAATAGTAAGTGAAAGAAAGACGACATATACTTACTGATTGTAAAGCAGATTGAAAAGGAGACTTTGAAGCAGTACATGGATATGTTCAGGAATGCCACTCTTGAAGTCCACGATTTGCAACCTGGAGTGGTGGTAGCCACACTGCTGCAAGGGACAAGATCTGTACAACTACAGGAGTTGTTGTCCTCAGACCAGTAAAAGACTTTGGCCGATCTTTTTGTTTGGGCTAACAAGTACATCCTGTGGGCTGAAGTCATGAAAATTGTGGGGACTAAGGATGACAATGAGAAGAAGCAAAAGGAAAGAGAGGCTCAGGAGGAGCCAAACAAGAAGAATGAGAAGTCGGAAGGCTCAAGGAGGTAGTACGATTCGCATTTCAAAAAGTACACCCCACTGAATGAGTAGAGGCCAACCATTTTGGCAGTGATAGGAGGCTTAGGGTTCATCACTTTTCCTTCAAATATCGGTCAGGCTGTGAGAAGGAATGTGGATGCATACTACAAATATCATAGATACTTGGACTGATTTATTTATGTTGAAGCATTCAGTGGGGAGCGAATCAATGAAGCAAGACCACGAAGGAGAAAAAATGATTGAATGAGTGATCAACATAAAACCAACGAGGCATATAACTATTTAAAACGATGGGCTTTAGTCATTAGGTGTACTTCAAATGATGGTAAAAAGTTGAATACTTTAAGTTTTTGTTGACTCTCTCTTGTGTAAGTTTTTATTTAATGAATGGCATTCTTCTTTTCCATCTCTTAATCATGAATAGCCACTCTTGTGAATGAAGAACAAGTTAAGGCAAATTAAGTGCTTAGCCACATAAAACGAAAAGGGCTTGCAAAAAATTGGGCTGATGTAAAAAAAAAAATGATAAAACATGGTGTGAGTCTGAAAATTGGCTCTCTAACACACGAAGAACCATCTTGAAACTGCTAAAATGCAGTACGAGTAGAAAATCTTACGAGAAATCGGGCTCTCACCATTTATGTGTGCAGTAAAGTATAAGAAGTTGCTAATGTTGCATGCGTAGAAAGGCTTGTTAAAACTCAAGCTCTCACCAAGGACACGCAACAAACAACTAAACTGTGAGTAGAAAAGCTTATGAGAAATCGAGCTCTCATGTCGCCAATATGTGTTGTGAGTAGAAAAGTTTGCAGGAAACCGAGCTCCCACCATCAAAATACGCGATGAAAAGATAGACTACAATGTGGCAATGGAGCATACACTTGCGGGAAACTGAGCCCTTATTGTAGAACACACGTAGTGGAAATTTGAACATCGCATATAGTCAAGCATCAAGCCTTCGCGAAACCGAGCACTGACTAATGATGAAATATTGAGGTGTGTAGTGAGTAGACAAGCTTGCGGGTGCACCAAGCTATCACTATGGAAGCACGCAATGAAAAAATGACAAAGGTTGTGATCTGGCAATAGGGTACGAAGCTTGTGAGAAACCGAGCACAAGAATTGGAAGTCTGTATATAATGCATAGTTAAGTATAGAGCCTTTGAGAAGCTGAGTGCTCATTGCTAATATGAATGTAGCATGCAACTTGGATGCTTTAAGGAGATCGAACACTTCGACAAGTATGAGCTAGTACAGTCATAACCATGTCAAATCACTTTGCCAAAGTAAGTTTCTTAATAAAGTGATTATGGAGCATATGCCTTAAGAGCGTGAGGTGAATCGATTGAGTCTTATAAAAGCTCGAACGTCATCACATTCACTTAGAGGAAAGCTCCTGAAAAACCATATGGTAGCGGAGATGGTGAACTCTTCAAGATGATGAACTCTACGAGGTGGTGAACTCTGTGAAGTGGCAGAGATGACGAAATCCAAGGTGCACCGAATGCCCATGTGGTGGTGGGGGCGGTGAATCCTCAAAGAAGTGAATCTTGAATGCCCACATGATGGTGGAGGTGAAGTTTTCTAAGAAGCGGTTCTTGAACACCCACGTAGTGGTAGGAGTGAAGACTACTCCAAGGTGTGTTGAACACCCATGTGGTGGTAGGGGTGATGAATCCTCTAAGAAGCGGCTCCTAAATGCCCACGTGGTGGTGGGGTTGGAGACTACTCCAAGGTGGGCCAAATGCCCACATGGTAGTGAGGGTGATGAACCCTCCAAGAAGCGGCTCCTGAACACCCACATGGTGGTGGGGGTGAAGTTATCTAAGAAGCAGCTTATGAACACCTATGTGATGGTGGGTGTGATGAATCCTCCAAGAAACGACATGTCACATTTAAAACAAAACGTGAAGCCGGCTGGTCCACTCCACGAACAGCTGGTCGATTACTCTACGTCGTGAACACCTTGTTGTCTGGTGTCATGAATGGATAGTCGTCTAGTTTGTCAGTTGAACGACACCACATCTTGCCTTATGAAAAGATGCATCATATGACTTCACTGCCAAACGCCGAGTCGTCTGCACCCAACTCCAAGTGCCTTATCGTTTTGTATGCATGCGACACGTAGTTACTGACTGTAGGGCACAATGCTCCTTCTCTGCAAAAATGATCTATGCACGTCTGGTTCAACACGTTCACTCATGCACACTGATCGGATCGACACCACTAACATCGCCCGTGACAAAAAGCTGCACAAGGTAGAAAAAAGAAAGATAATCGGAAAAAAAATCCAACAATTGAAGCAAGTAAAACAATCCAGTAATTGCAATAACTAATGCGAATAAAGACAAAAAATGCGAAACAGAAAAGAAGAAAAAGAAAGCACGGCAAACAAACAAAGAAGCAAGAAGAAAGGGTAATTAAGAAATAAGAAAAGAACAAGAAAAAAATATATAATGAACCACATCTTTGTTTATGAATAAAGGAAAAATGGACATGGTGCATTGAAAAACTAGCATGTGATCAATGAAAAGTTCTTTTTGAACTCACCAAGTCAAAGCTTTATGAATGGTGCAGAGTTAACATGAATAATGTATTTCCTAATGATAAATGAGAGTCGGCTATGATTTCCAGAGATAAGGGTTAAAATACACATGTGGAGAGCAAATCGGTGGAAATTCGTCTATTAAAATCAAGTATGCAATCAAGGAATTAATCGCACGAATTCTAGTTCCAAAATAGGAAGGAAGAAAGAGGTGGCCGCTTCCACTGAATTAATTCAGTGATGATGCTGGTGAATTTTTTAATTGCCCCTGAACTAGAAGGTTACTTTCAAATAGTCCTCTGACTTCGTGACAACTTGAAAATATACAATAAAATCGATTCACATTTATAAAGAGCAAAACAATTATATGTTGCATATTGTACTTTTATTTTTGGAAAACTCAAAAATAAGAGTAGGGAGTAATTGATGAGACATGAGTAAAAACCCATTAAAAATATTTAATTGCGAATTGTAACGGAAATGTTATGGATTGTTATTAACAAAAAACTTTATGAGACTTTTTGGCACTTGTCCATTAATTATCACTCTATGTATAGATGTGGAAGACAACTTTCCGAGGTACGCACTACTCACTACCTACGTTGACACTTTGTCAAAATCATTACTGACTTGAGCATCAGAGAGTCCCTCGGAGAACAATCCGACTTCCTTATGTTTCATGTTTGTTGTTTTTTCAAGGCATCGTTCAAAGTTCCTTTTGTTTGTGTATTTTCCATTATTTATGTTTGATTTTTGAGGCAACAATGGTGTTGAGGAAGCAGAACGAGGAGAACCAAAGAGCCTTGGGTGAGATGGCGACCTTGCTCCAACACTTCCTTTCTTAAGTCATCCTTCGACCTACTTTGTTTGCTTATGCTTAGAGTGGAGGGGCAGCGAAAATGCGTGATGTCCTGTAGCAAAGACATCGACTACCTTCTCAGGCTCTAGAACAACAAATTCCTCCACCTAGACAGAAGCACTTTTATGCTCATCTCCTCGAAGCTCTAGTTGAGGCCAGGAAGGACAACTACCCCTAGGTGGTGGAAAGTACTTGCAAAGGAGAACCTAGGTTTCCTTTGAGGAAGGCTGAAGTAGAGCTCTAGTCTTTAATAAATGTTCGAAAAGTGACGAACATGAGGAAGATGATCGAGGAAGTTCTCGGGCTAAAGAGGTTGGTTCCTACAGGGGAAGAGCAGCAGAGAGCCAAAACTCCATTCATCAAAGAGATTATGGGAAAACAACTTTCTCCAAAATTCAAGATGCCAATGTTGCCAACATTATCGGAAAAAGAGGACCCACATGAGCACGTCCAAAAACTATGAAGCCATCATAATGCTTCATAAGTGGGAAGACACCATTATGTGCTGTTCGTTCCTGATAATGTTGAAGGACCATGCTTGTTCATAGTTCACTAGACTGAAGGGGAGGTCTCTCTCCTACTTCGACCAGGTGAGGAAGGAGTTCATTAATGCCTTTATCATTAACAACAAGTGGAAGAAGGATGTCACGTACTTGCTGAGTATAAGGTAGAGCGAGAAGGAGACTCTGCAACAATATGTGGATAGATTCGGGAATGCCATTATTAAAACCCACAATTTGCAACCTGGAGTGGCAGTGTCTGCAATGTTACAAGGGACACAATCAGTGTAACTACATGAGTCGTTGTCCCTAGATTATCCAAAGACTTTGGCTGATCTCTTTGTTTGTGCCAACAACTACATCCTATAGGCCAAAGTGATGAAAATAGTAGGAACCAAATAAGATAAGGAGAAGAAGACAGAGGAGAAAGATGCTTAGGAGGAGCCAAGTAAGAAGAAGGAAAAGTCGGGAGACTCAAGAGCACCCTTTAGTCCTTGCTTCGAAAAGTATACTCCGCTGAGCGAGTCGAGGTCAACGATCTTAGCGGCAATAGAAGGGTCTAGACTCATCTCATTTCCCCTAAAAAACAGACAAGGCTCTAGGAAGGACCATTGACGCCTATTATCGATATCATGATGCTAATGGGCATTCCACAGAGAAGTGTCGAAACATGATGGGTCAGACTAAAACGATAGTCTAAGAAGGGAAGTTGAACCACTTCGTCTATGTAGACGTGTGGAAAGGGGATAGACCCAACTTCCTTAATAAGAAAGAAGATATAACAATCGTAAGGGGAAAGGGGGTGAGCAAAAATAGAGGAATGAAGATCAAAGAGGTTAAGGGGAACGACCTCAGGAGAATAGAGGAGGACAAAATGGAAAGGCACCTCTTTTAGAAAATCATCCCGCATACCTGGCCATCAACACTGATTGGCTCCTTACAAGCGCATCGATGTCGATGTAGTTTTACCTTAGGAGTATCCCTATGGTTATTGAATCCAAGGGAACAAGTACTAATAGTGATCAATTCGTAAAAGAAAAGAAATAAAACACATGATTACATTTTTTTGGAATTTTGATTAATAATGAAAAATTAACAAAGGCAAGTAATTGGTAATGAAAGGAGATAAACAAATAATAATAAAGCGTTAAGACTTTTGAGATTTCAACTAAGATTCCTATTTGCTATATTAATTAATGGAGTTTTAGGATTGAGTGTTTTCTCCATTCAACTAGTCTAAAGCCTCTTTCAAGTTCTTTTAGGCAATACCTACATTTACTATGAGGGTCCTTTCGACCTCACCTAACGAAAATAGGTTCATTAAGTCTATGGAAAA
>CAODLS012553894.1:0-18166 GCA_948243855.1 Flueggea neowawraea
TTGTTCTTTTGGTTCGGCTCCTTTGGTGGTACAAGTTTCGGTTTTTCTCACAACGTTAGGTATACTTCTTGACACCAAACTTTCTGTTTTGTACATGCATGTTATTGGGTGGTTTCTTTTTGTTTTGGTTGGACTAATAACTATAAAAGACTCATAAGAAACCCAACATACATATATATATATATATATATATATATATATATATATATATATATTATAGGAACGAATATGAAACCATAAACAGACATATATAAATAATAATAAGTGTGGATACTGCCACTCAGCAAAAATAGAGTACATGCACGACTATTATAAACCATGATAATTGGGCCTTAACTGTACATTGATATACCAAAGGCTATGTTTACCTACATAGCACATGTGCCTCATATCAAAGTATTTATATGTATATATACTATATATATCATACGAACATACAAAGTATAAATTATTTTGCAAAAAATATTTATATATACCATATATATAAATATTAATTATTAGAAACAGAAATATGTAAATTAATAATCACATAATCTAGATTATTAATTAGACAACCCATTAATTATTGAAATTTCAGAAATATGCTAGACATATAAAAAAACATAGAGTTTTAGAAGACACAACCTATGTGTTTGAATCTATCATTTCACTCACCTGGACGTCGAGCTAATAATCCAACTTTCGGTCCACCGATGAATGGCTGATCACCTCGGAAGTCGAACAAAGCTAAAACAGAAACGGATCACAACAGACTCAAATATGGTAACTATGGCACTATAGAATATGTATAAATGCATATGCAAAATTAAATCCTGGCGTCGCCAAAAATTATATTTCGATTGAAGATCCAATGCTCTCGTCTCGAAAATCGAATATCTCGTAAAATTACAAAATAGTCCCTCAAATTTTGGAAAATTATATTTTAGTCCCTAAGACCTCAAAAAATTAAAGATTAGTCTCCAAACTTTTCAAAATTTATAAATTAGTCCTCAATTATCCAGAATTTCAAATTAAACCCAAATCTGCAAAATATTGAGTCTAGTTCTCCAATTATTTAGAATCATAAAAATTATGCTTTTGGACCCTATTGTAGCAAAAATACCAAAACAGATCCCTATAATACTTTTCTTAGTCTTACTTCAACTGAATAGTCTATGTTCTATTTAACACATCTGGAGTTACCGAATCCCAAATAACTTAGTACTAATTTTATCTGAAAGTAGAAATCTTAAAATTTCTGTAAATATATAGTAGGCATCCTAATTCAACTCATAGAATTTTTAGTAAATTTTTAAAGTCAGAACAATTGCTGACATGTTTCTACTTCAGAACAAATTTTGCATCACATAGTATTTTAACCATAATTCATTCATTTTAGGACCAAATTAAAATATAAAAATTGATTCAGAAACTATACTGATATATATTTCCAAGGGTACAAATCACGTTATCTAATTCTATCTACAAAATGTGCAATAAACTTAGAAATCCAGACCATAGGCTGGAACTAGACAGGCATACCTTGCCTTAGTGTTTTGTTCATGGTTTCATTTATAAAATTTAAATCAATAAGAGTTTTTTGTTTTAGAAACTAGATTCCCATATATTTATTTATGGAAAATATAAAAATATAAATCATAACACAGAAATCTCGTTAGAATTTACAATTGAACCTAGAATCAAGATGTGTCTAGTACAACAACTGATATGACTAATCTTCTCTAAACATGTATAACTCCATACACACAAGGTTTTAGGCTGATTAATTTTACAGGATGTTATAAGACACATTTATCGAAAACTTTCATGCTTTATACATTTCAAAGTGGAGTCTCTAAGGTACCCTAAGTTATCATTCAAACAAACTGTTCTTACTGAATCATTAATTAGGGCAGTCCAGCATCTTTCAAACATAAATTGGAAACAATACAAAATTGGATCAAACTGGTTTACATGCATATAGAATACACACAAATATAAAACTTTTATGTTTTTGAGGTTTCAAAATTAGGTCTCTATATTCTCCAAATTTGTGTTACAAACAGTTTGTTCTTAATGAATCCTTAAATATGGCAGTTCATACTATTTCGGCCATAACCTCGAAACCAAAAAGAATTAGAATAAACCCTCTTACAGAAATATTATATACACATAAATATACAATTTTTATTCTTTGAGTTTCCTCCTATAATTCTGTATCTAACAAGAGTCTCAGTGAAATTAGAATTACCTTTGGTTATGCTTGCTTTGATGATTAGGAAAGGGTGACCAGCTGTGGAAGGAATTTCGTCCTAGGTTTTGGATTTCAAGTGTTTAGAGTTTTCAGACAAGGGTTTGTTTGAAGAGTTCCAAAGGTATATATATATATATATATAAGGAAACAAAAATAGGAGAAGTAGGTTGTTGCTTCACCGCCCTTCTATGTGAAGCTCTAAATCCGAAGATACGTACTAATCAGCTAGGTGTCACATTCTTATTATGTGTTTCATAATCCTAGCAAATATACATGGACTTATATTTCTACCTCTACCCTCGGTTCCAATCCTTGTTTATTTTCTTTGTGTTGTTACATAAATTATTCTATTTTAGTATCAACCGCATTGTTTTTCAGTTTCCAATCCAATCTAATTCCATTTCAAAATTCTCAATATGAGACGCATTTAATCGAAATTGGAAACGAACAAGGTTCTACGAAGACCTTACCGAAATTGAACGGAATGCTACATAGAACCTAGTCGGAACGAGCAAGATTTTACTGTAAAAAGCACAAAAGATAAAATTAGGTGAAGGCACAAAATATAAAATTAGATGAATAATTTCATTTCTATCCTTTGTCAAACCAAACAATTTTTTTGAAAGCAAGACTTGCTATTTTTCCTCCAAAAAATTCATCTTTACAATTTTCTTTCAACAAATATAATGTTAGGTTCATTTGGGATCAGAAGATTTATCTAATCAAATACATTGCTTTATCTTTTTTGTTTTGGGTTTTGTATGTGCATGCAGGGGCCCAGGCACTTGCTTCCGCAGGAGGAGGGCCACCTTTTGTAACACCTCGCTTGATTCTGACCAAATCTTCTATAGCAACTTGTTCAAATCCGATTTGATTTTGAGTATTTGGGATGATGATTGGATGTTAGAGGATGTTTAATGATGGTAATTTTGTAAGTTTAGGTGTTGAGGAGCCCCGAGAATGATCCGACTAATCCGCGCAAGCGAAGGAAGTCGAAGAATGTTGTCTGGCACAGGATAACATACGTTTTAGCAAGAAAGATGTGCATTATCTAAAAAACAAGCAAGACGTACGTTAAGCATAGTAAGACATACATTATGATTTCCAAGACGTACGTTGATCGTTGATTTTGTGAAACAGAAGCTACTAGACACATTTTTTAGTAGTACAACATATGTTAAGGATTTGAAGATGTACGTTAAGTGCCCAAGACATACGTTATGGGTAGGAAGACATATGTTATGCTTCAACAATAAGTGAAACGATGCATTTTGTTGAGAAGGTCATTAAATACCCCAACACCTGCCCATATTCGACCATAACTCACTTTCTTCACTCAAAAACACTTCGAACCCATCTCTCCTCTCCTTTTTTTTCCTTCTCATCGTTTCTTTCATCAGTTTGATATAAGATTACATTTCTAACTTCCATTTCTTGTAAGAATCATGGATTTATGCTTTAGTGTTGCACTTGATGTTTGGGTGACATTTTGAGCTGGGGTTTGGATTTTAACATGAATTTGATAGAGTTTGAGTTAGATTTTGTTATATTGTGATATAATGAACATGAAAATGTATGGATTTAGGTTTGGAATCAAAGATTGAAGAGGTTTTGGTGATGGGCTAGGATTTGATAAAGGAAAGTGTAGGGATTTGATGATTTGTTGTTCTAATGGTGTAATTTATAGTTGATTCATATATTTGAGCATGATTTGAGGTGATTTAGAACGGTTGGTGTCGGTTTGAACAAATTTAGGGTGTTATTGATAATTTTTTTACCATAAGGACTAGAATGAGAATTTCTAATTTGCTTGAGGTCTAAAATGTGAACACAAAATATTTGGAGGATTGACTAGTAATTTTTAAACATTTGGGGACTGATAAGTAATATGCTGAGGTGTTAAGGACAAATTATAATTTGCTAAAATTTGAGGGACTAATTCTATAATTTTATGAAATGTTTGATTATCGACGAGGGGGTAGATATTCAATCGCAATAGAATTTCTGACGTCATTTTGGTTTTGGGATTTTCATAAGTATATCATACATTCTAGAATTGCCACAATTACCATATTTGACCTTGATATACTTTGTTTAATTTCAACTTCGTGTACTTGCCGAGGTGACCAGTCATCCACCAGTAGTGTTTGACTGGATATTCGCTCTGTTATCTAGATGAGTTGGATGTCATTTACGACACATATGTTGTGTTTTCTGAATTTATATGATTTTGATATGTTCAGCCTTTACCATGTAATCCGAACTAACTAAAGGATTGGTAAATCCTAAAAATTGATTATGTCAAATATGAATAAGAAAAACAATATATATTTAATATATGTTTAGTAATAATATCAGTATTATCCATCTATTCTGTATGCTTAGTTGCTACGAAATTGTTCGTATATTCAGTTTGACTCGGAACACCTTAGAGGTGTGGAAACGTAGCCTTTGGTATACCATTATTCAGTCAAGGCCTAGGGTTGTGTGTCTAGCCAAACACACAGGTTAGGTGGCAGTAGTCCATAATAGATAGCCAGTTAGGAAATTTATCAGTTCTGTCAAGTCCTGTATTTGATAATCAAATATGCTATATCTATCTATATGGATTGTATGAGTTCATCCTGACTGCTAATTATGCGAACCCTTTTGAGAAATGCTTTCTAATTTATGTAAGTATATATATGCACGTGTATATTAATATTATATAAGTATATATGTGCATATGACATTTTTGAGAAATGTTTTCTAAACGGTTTATGTGAGGACTTAGAGTCGCTCTAGAGTGTTGTCCCTCATTGTGTATTCTCACCCTCTTTTGTGGTTTAACATTTTAGGACATTGTTTTAGTCGATAACCATCCAAAAAATCGATTTTAGTGAGGCACCATTACTTCAATCAGTAAGTGCCCTTTTGTTCGGGCTCTTTATAGTTTTGTATTAGAGCTCTACACCGGGATGCTAGTGGCTTACTAGTTTCGAATTATCATTTTGTCACTTGATTTTAATCACAAACATTATTATACATATTTTGTTGTATATAGTACTTATTATATGTTTTGATAATATTTGATTATGTTATGTTTGTAAATTTGATTAATAAATGTTTTGATAAAATGATTGGGGTAGACGTTTTGATCATCCGAGGCTTGTGCGATATGGGCTGGGCCTATGGTTCAGTTTGTCTCATATGTCGGTCATGGTCTGATCTTGGGTCGTGACAAAGGTGGTATCAGAGCCCTAGGTTTTGTAACTCTAGGTTGTTTGTAAAGCATATGTATTCTTGATCGAGTCAGTCTAATTTGCCTCTATACTTTTATGAGTATTACCCTGATACTGTGGCAATCTTATGTATTCTAATATATGCATTTACGTCCATATGTCTGTTGTTTGTAGATATACCTCAAAGTCACAGAAGACTTAGGGCTACCGCTAGGCATGCATCTGCCGAGGCCGTTAGTCATTCAGCCTGACTCGCAGAGTGTGTCGAAGGTTGCAGCTTCAACATCTCATCCACAACCTTAACTACCACCTATGGATCAATTAGATGTTCCTGAGCATCTCATTCAAGCTCTCGACCGTATGGAGAGGTTTCCACGTGGCCAAACAATAGTAGACCAACCAGCTCCACCGACTGTAGCACCACCAGTTCCACCGCTTATGGTACCACTAGTTCCTCAGCCTTAGCCAGAGGTAGACATGGCAGTCGCACCAATAGCCATACTTATAGCACCACCAACAGATCTTGGTTCTTTGCGTATAGATTTTTGAAGCTCAAGCCTCCTTCATTTATGGGCAAGATGGGAGAAGACCCATATGACTTCATCTTTGCATTAGTGGGTCGCTTTCTGATGTAGAGTCAATAACCACACTAGAAGGGGGTTGAATAGTTTGCAAGAGTAGCTTTGAATTTTCTTCCAAAATAAATTGCAAGTATGGAAAGAACAATAAGAAGTTATAGTAGTTTAGCCAACTCGATGCCTATATCCACTACCTAAGCATCGCCACTTAGGATTTTCACTAATAATCTTCACAAAGATTAAAACTTCACTTTCTAGCTAAGTGAAAACTCTTAAAATGTTCTTGATTTCGGTTCAAGAATAAAAACCAACCTAAGGATCTACCCTTTGATCCCATTTGCATTCATTCTTGAAATGTATTTTTCAAACACTCCCAACTATATATGTTCTAGTAATACAAGCAATAAAGATGGAATTGAATGAACAATACACTTGTATTAATATGAGAGAGAAAATCAAGGCTTTGATGCTTGGTTGTTGTTAGAATTGAATGCTCTAGTGTTGTGTTACTGTTTTTGACCTCCCAATAATGTATTTATACTCTTATCTTATGTTTGGAATATTGTGAGATAAAATGGAGCCGTTATGGTTCGATATGGGTCGTATTTAATGCATTGTCAGAGTATGCTCACGTATGTTACACTTTACAAAACGTACGTTGTAATTCTTCAATTCCAGATCACGTACGTTGTCCCAAACAAGACGTACGTTGATCATATGAGTATTTCTAGATGACGTAGGTTGCTTATCTTCACGTACGTTGTGTTAAACATGATTTCCGTCATGGAGCTTTTGTTTCTCATCTGAAGCATGTTACGTGCATTGCAACTTCATTATGTGCGTTGAACCATAGTATTGCGTATGTTGCATCCTCTATAACGTATGTTGTACATCTTGAGTTGACCATTGCATTTAAATGTTGTCTTGATCTTTGTGAAGAATAAAAAAATATTCTATGATAATCAAATCTTCGGTTTGTCTTTCATTCATGACGTATGTTGCTTAGAAACAAAAACGTACTTTGATCATAAGCATTTGAAATCTTCAAATGTTCTGTGATTCCCGCGTGCAGATAACATACATTAACCATGCATAACGTAAGTTGTAGAGGATGTAAGGTAGGGTATGTCAGTGACAGATTATGAGGATAGAATTAGAGAGCTGAGTAGATATGTATTAGAGGATTATCGGAGTGAGGAAACATTGGAAATAAAGTTCCAAAAGGGTCTACAGAAATATGGATTCGGTCCCAATATATGCAATGGAATGGAATGGCAATCAAAGAGGTACGGGAGGGGGTGAATTGGATTTCCAGCAAATTAAAAAAAAATTTGAAAATATTTTGCAAACTAAAACAAATAACAAAGTTTTCTTTCAAAATGAAATCAAAGTGTAAATGCGGAAGCTCTAAAGATCCAATCCACACACAACACAATAAATCAAATGCAATGCAAACAATTAAATAAGAGAGAGTAAGGGAATAGATGACAAATCCAATTTATAGTGGTCCGATCCTCTTTAACCTATGTCCACTCCTTTAACTTACTAGAGAGTTCAATCCACTAAAGATTATTCCTCACTTGCAGGTGGAGGGAAACCATTACACCTTGTTTTTTGCAAGATCAACAAGAAAACCTTTACACCTTATTTTTGCGGGCTCAACAAGAAAACTATTTCAACTAGCAAACCTGACCTCTAGTTTTTACGGGCTCAACTAGAAAACCTTAACCACTAGTTTTTGCTGGTTCAACTAGCAAACCTGACCTCTAGTTTTTGCGGGATCAACTAGTAAACTGAACCACTTGTTTTTATGGGATCAACAAGCAAACTAAACTCTAGTTTTCTAAGGCTCACTAGCAACCACTTTTATTTTTCTAAGACTTAACAAGAAAATCTATCTACCCCAAGTAAACAACCTTGCTTGTTACAAATTTAACCAAAAGGTATAGCAGATTAAAGCTCACTTAAACCCAATAGTAAGATAGCAAATAAATAGCTCAAATGGGTTAGAAAGGTAGAGAAGAGAGATAAAGTGATTAGCAATTCTTGGCAAGGATATCTCTTACTTCTCTTCTATCCAAGGACGTCTATTTATAGCCACTTATGAGAATATAGTCGTTAGAGCCTCGAAGTAGCCGTTGTGAGAGAATGAAACATTCTATTTTAAATGACGTCACTTTCTACATTGTGCATTGTACTTTGTTCCATTGAGTTCTACATGACTTGATAACACATCTACGTGCCTTGCAAGAACTCCAGTAGCCACTGCCTTGAATGGATCGACATCAACGTGCCTTACTCATCTTCTACGTGCGTTGATCATTCTATCAACGTGAATTGTGGCTTGTTCTAAGGGTGTTGTTCTTCGTTCCAGAGAATGCACATTCACCCAGTGATTCTTCAACTCGACTTGTACCATCTGCAACGTGTGTTGTCGATTTCATCTCAAGATCACACCTTTAATCCACGTCAGTATGTTAGAGAATATTTAAATTCAAATCCCGAGGAGTGTCTTAGCTTTGTCCTTATCCAGCCCCGTCATCGTGCGTAGCACCTTGTCTAAAGTGCGTAGAGCAATTCATCAAAGATTGCACCTTTAGCTCTTCAATGTGCCTTGTGTCAAGTACACACTCCATATCGTGCATTGTATCATCAATAACGATCTTTGATGAACATCTGATCAATCTGCACTTTTGGAATAGATGATCTACATGCCTTATATCAATTGTAATGCGCCTTAATGCCATTATCATCATGATCAACGTGAATTGCATAGGCATAACATGCTTTGTTGATGTATATCAGCAAGTCTGCAACTTAGCACATATTTATGGATATTTTGCAATCATCATCATCAAAACCAAAGTCAACATCTACTACCTCGATTTGATAGGGTGGTAGTGACCTACAGGCTAAGTACAGTGAGGCAGATTATCGAGCCTACTAGAGCCATAAAGTATGTTGAGGAGAGACATCCTAAGGAGTCTCATAAGAGTGGTAGGACAAAGGGATGTTCTAGCATTTAGCAGGGCTAGAGTTAGGGTGGTCACTCAGAGAAAAGGCGTTGACACTCTACCACGGGATACATACCGAATGAGAGCCCTCACAATTTCAATGTGGCACAACCATCTTGGTGCGGAAGAGTTCAGAATTGGGTTCATTTCAAATTCCTTCTAAGTTTTGATGATTTACAAAACATTTGATAAGGTTAAGCTAAACACGCTAACTAGCCCCTACACACGTTAAGCTATTATCTAAACACGTAGTGCCATGATCTATGCAAGATGATGGAGTCCTAAAACACTTTGGATCATTCAATATTGGAGTATATGTTGGAGAACTTTTTGTCTTTCTTTGATTGAAGTTGTGAGAGTTGAGAAAAGAGAAATGAACACCAAGATTTAGAGTGTTTCGATAAACCTTGCCTACATTCACTACCTAAGTTCCTCACTTAGGATTTTCCCAATCCACTATATCTTGATGATTGATTACAGTTCAATCCAATAAGGCCAACTATAAAGAGCTTGATTCTCGGCTCAACTCCTCCAAAGCCACCTTCACTTTTAAGCTAAGTGAGAACTCTTATAATACGTGATTTCGGTTCAAGAATAAACCAAGGTTGATTTCTCTTAAGGCTCACACCTCTAAAGCCCTTACAAGGTTGTTTTCTGAGGTTCACAACAAACCTTTTAGAGACCCAAGGTGTATAAAAAAGATTACAATGAAAGCTCTCTGCTAGGAGTACGTGTGTTTTCTTGAAGCTCATAATCTTCTCTCTAGCTTGATTTTGGTGTTTTAGGTTGATGGATTAATCTATAAGTATGGGACTTGAAAGCACATGATTATCCATGCATTCTCAACCTTTTCTTTATGTATTTATAGCCCTTCTCACCCATATGACCATTGGGGTTGATAATCTAACCGTTGGAGTGCATTTGATGCTTGATTGATGCTTTATTTTCTTCCATATATGACTTACTCGAGTAAGAATATTGTCTACTCGAGTGAGCATGATATTTTTGACCTTTGAAATCAAATCCATAATGTTAGCAGTATAGATGATATTCACACCTAATTATTCGATTACTCGAGTAACTTCATTTCATACTCGAGTAAGTCCTCTTCCAGTGATGCTTCTGGGTTTTCTACTTGCTCGAGTGAATTCCAACTTGCTTAACTGAAAGCTTCATTTCATTATGCCTCTGAAACATGTTTTACTTGAGGAACTTTAGTCTCTACTCGAGTAAGCCCTGTCTTGAACTCAATCATCTTGTCTTATGCCATTAGCTTAAGAAAACTTTCTTTCCATCTTTTGTTCATCATCAAAACATAAGAGGGTCCAAATGTCAACCACCATTGGTTCAATAGTGTACGCATGTAGACCAAGGGAAAACATGTAGACTAAAGGCAAAGCACGTAGAGCAGAAAAATAGTAAGCAACTACAAAGTGACTAAGCGCATAGAACGCCATCAACACACATATACATTGTGTATCATAAGACAAAAGGCTTCCTAAATCTCCTAAGCATGTTGAGAGAAAACTAAGGCACATAGATAGGAAAGAGAGATATTTTGTTTTGGAACCTGCCAATATCTATGCACAAAGAAGTCATTTTTACTCACATTATTCCTAAAAATGGTGGCTATGTCCCATTTGATGTTAATACAAAAGATAAAATAGTTGGTGAAGGTAAGGTTGTAATGATCCTAACCCAAATATTGACAATGTATTGCTTTTTTATGGCTTAAGGCACAATCTTTTAAGCATTAGTCAATTTTGTGATAAGAAATGCAAGATAGTTTTTGAGCCTACTAGGTGTGTTGTTTATGATGTTGATGATCATGCATTGATTTTTGGTATGAGGTATAATAATATTTATGTTGTTGACTTGTTGGATTCCAATGTTGTCAATGAAGAATGATTTCCTGTTGTGAATATGAGGCCTGGTTGTGGCATAGAAGGTTAGCTCATGCTAGCATGTATACTATCTCTAAATTAAGCAAGCATGATTTAGTTAAAGGATTACCTAAGCTCAAGTTTGAGAAAGATTTTATTTGTGATGCATGTGTTATGGGTAATATTCTAGATCTTCATTTCATAGCAAGAACATCATCTCTACATCTAGACCTTTGGAGTTATAAGGGTGACACAATACGACAATACAATTTATGAGTACACAATTACAAAACGACACGACATGAACATGAATTCAATTTTTGTAATGTTTATGTCATGTATAATAATGTGCGATATGTAAATGGTACGACATGATTAACATGAATTACCACCCCTAGAGTTATTGCATATGGATTTGTTTGGTGCCATGAGTACTTTGAGTCTAAGTGGTAAGGCATATTGTTTTGTGATAGTTGATCACTTTTCAAGCTTTACATGGGTGTTTTTCTTGCACATAAAAATGAAGCTTTTTCTGCATTTGCATCATATAGCAAGAAGGTTCAAAATGAAAAGGGTTATTCTAATACTTGCATTAGAAAAATTATGAAACATATTTCAAAAAATTCAGAACATTGTAAATTCATTCTACACAAAATTCAAAAACTTTGGTGGTCGATACATCCTATGAGAGCCCTTATGCGCCCATGAAGGGGTGCAGCCATGTGCGTCAACATGCCCACTCCTATACGTGCCCTTCACTCTTTACTGCTATGTGGAGGATCTTGGTGGGTAAACGCGTCGACAACTAACACATGGCATCACCCCATTGGTCCATGTCACGATGATGTGGCACTTGGATTTGAGGTGGCATGTGCCAAGTGTCATAACGTATAGCATTGAGGTGGTGGACACGTGGCACCTCTTTGTTGGTTGGTGGATGTTGACATGTCACCTAGTTAGCATATTCCATGTGTCAATGAGTAGATGCACATATGTCACCACCTAACACTTGTTGCTCTTCTGTTGGTCTAGTGCCACTGACTCGTCGATGAGTCAGCTATGGCAAGTGGCATTGAACTGGATTGAACATGGCATGTTTTTCCACATGGCATACTTTAGTTGGCTCTTTTGTTTCACCCTTGGCACACATGTAAGGTCAACTTTCTTGTTCAACTGTACAATTAGCATAATTTGATTGGCTTGGGTGAATCACATCGTGCCACATCAGCCCTGACAAATCATATGTAATAAAATATAAATGCATCATTACTCCTTTCTTCTTTAGTCAATATGACACATGGTGGGGTTTGATTGGTTCTTGCATCTAGTCTAAACAAGCCAATGCTTTCCACTTACGCCCTACACATCATTGGCAACAAAAACACAGATCCACTGCCACCCTTTACATCCGAATCTAGTATTGGTGCGTGGCAATCACCCACAACGTTTTGGTGGATTTTTGGAAGCCATCTTCGATCCATTTATGTTTTTAGGGTCCTGAGTTCATTGGTGGGGTTAAAATCATGAAATTCCAACTTTTTATCTAGCCTATCCAGACAGTTGAACCGAAAGTCGATCGAGAAGTGTACAAAAATGAATTTTTTTCATGCAGCACATAATACTTTTAGCATTTAGGTTGCATGACTAGCAACGTTCCATGAACAAATCACAAAAACAACCTAGGCTTTGATACCCACTAAAGCATCCACATAAAAAATATATTATAAAAAATCTGCAGATAATTTAAATAGATGGATCAAGATTTTACCTCGATATGCGTAGCGAAAGAACACAAGTGGATGCATATGAAACAACCCGTTCCTAGTTGCCACGAACCATAGACGGTATAATGCTAAGAACGAGGCATGCCCCCACAACCTAAGTGCCATAGAATGATCTACACAATGTGTGTTTGGAAGAACTAGTGTTTGTGCTATTCAATTTTTTTCGAAATAGTATTTGTGTTATTTCTGGTATGCAACCAGTATTCAAAAAAAATCACTCATTATTCACATTTTTCAATCATCATTTCCTAATAGGTCTTTCTCAAATCAGAACACCAAACAGAGTCTTAGTATGGAATTTCATGGCTACTTATCCTAATTTCTATATGGTTTCACTTGTCATATTCATGTTTGATTTGAAAATAACCAACATTGGTTGATATATTGGTAATGGGACTTTGGAATGGTAAATTTTAATTTTGTCTCCCAACAAAGTTTCTCATTCAATATGTGTGTGCAATGTAATATCAAATTGTTGTAATTTACTCACTACCAAATTGTTGTCTACCAATTTTGAAATGGAATAAGCAAATTTTCCATTAAATGTATTTAATGATGAAATTGAAATGGAAACATAACAATTATCATTGATGATGAAAGTTACAAATATTATTCCACCAACCTTCCACTCTATAAATAGGAACCAAAGGTAATTAGCTGAGGTAAAAAATATTCTCTACGCATTATGATACTCTGCTAAATTCTATACTGACTTGAGCATCATAGGTTCATCGGAAAGCAACTCGACCTCATCGTGTTTTGTGTGTTTTCAGGTTTTGAGGTGTCCTTTTTGTTTGTGTATTTTTTATTATTGTTGTCCGAGTTGAGTTGGAGCTACAAGAATCATTTTTCCTACTATTCCACTCGTCGACTACGAGGTGTTGAGGAGGTAGAACAAGGAAAGCCAGAAAGCTCTAATTGAGATGCGATCTTATTCTAATGATTTCTTCCTCAAGTGGCCCTCCCACCCATCTTGTGTGTCTATGCTCGAAGTGGAGAAGTAGAGATAAGACATGACATTCTAGAAGAAAGCCACCATTGACTTCCTCAATTTCCTAAGCATTAAAATCCTTTGCCTCGATAGGAGCACCTTGACGTCCTGGTGCTTGAAGCTCAAGTCGATGTTAGGAAAGAGAAATTTCCCAAAGTTGTGGAGAGTCTTGCAAGGGAGAACCTAAGGTTCCTCCGAAGAAAGATGAAATGAAGCCCCAGTCCTCGATGAATGTTCGGGAGAAGGCGAAGATGAGGAAGATGATCGAGGAGGTTCTCGGGTAAAGGAAGTAGGTTCCCGTAGAGGACGAGCAACAATGAGCCAAAGTCCCATTCACCAATGAGGTTATGGGAAAACTAGTTTTCTCGAAGTTTAAGATGCCTCAATTGCCAACTTTCTCTAGAAATGAGGACCCGCACGAGCAAATCAAGAACTACAAGGCCATCATGATGCTTCACGGATGGGAGGACTCCGTTATGTGTAGAGTATTCCCAATAACATTAATAGACCATGCACGCTCATGGTTCAACAGGTTGAAGGAGACGCCACTCTCTTACTTCGAGCAACTCTTGAAGGAGTTCATTAGCGCCTTCATAGTCAACAATAAGCGAAAGAGGGATGCCACATATCTGTTAAGTTTTAGATAGGGCGAGAAAGAGACTATATGATAGTATGTTGACAAATTTAGGAATTCCACTCTCTAAGTTCACAACCCTCAACCTGGAGTGGCAGTGGTAGCAATACTGCAGAAGACACGATCAGTGCAGCTACAGGAGTCGTTGTCCATAGACCAACTCAAGACCTTGGTTGATCTCTTCGTTTGTGCGAACAAGTACATACTGTAGACTGAGGTCATGATGATCGTAAGAACTACAGATGATAAGGAGAAGAAAAGGAAGGAGAGAGAATCTCAGTAGAAAGAAGGAGAAGTCAAAAAATTCTCGAGAACTTTTTAGCCCCATTTCAATAAGTATATGCCCCCAAGCGAGTCGAGGTAAATGATATTAGCGGTAATATAGGGATATGGACTCATTTCTTTTCCCCTAAAACTCGACAAGCCTATAGGGAGGAATATGGATGCCTATTGTCGGTATGATATGGGTGGACACTTCATGGAGAAGTTTCAAGACTGAAGAATCATATCGAGACCTTGGTTCTAGAGGGGCACTTAAACCGATTTGTTTACGGTGGAGCATTGCGAGGAGAGTCGACTAGTGAAACAAGGCAACAAAGAACGAAATATGATCAAATAGGTGATCCACATGGGACCAACTAGGCATGTTGCCATTCAAAACATCATGCATTATCCGTTGAGTGTACTTCTAATGGTGATAAGAAGTTGAATCTTTTAAGTTTTTTCAACTTTATCTTGTGTAACTTTGTTATTTTGAATAAATGACATGCCTACTTTTTTTTGCATAAAAAAATTCTTTTATGAGTGAAGAATAGGTTAGGGCAAGCAGAGTGCTTAGCCACACACAATGAAAAGGGCTTGTAAAAAATCGGGATCATATAACCAAAAGTTCTAGAACATGGGTAAGTCTGAACATTGGCTCCTCATTGTCAGTGCACAACAAACCTTCTTCAAATTGGTAAAATGCAGTGTGAGTAGAAAAACTTGCAAGAAATCAGGTTCTCACCATTTATGCATGCGGTAAAATACAAAAAGCTGGTAAAACTACGTGAGTATAAAGGCTTGTCAAAACTCAAGCTCTAATCAAAGGCATGAATAGAACAACTAAACTGTGAGTAGAAAGGCTTGTGAGAAATTGGGCTCTTATGTGACAAAAACATGCAGTGAGTAGAAACAATTGTGAGAAACCAGGCTCTCACGTGATAAAAATGAGTAGTGAGTAGAAGAGCTTGCAAGAAATCAGGCTCTCATGAGACAAAAACACGTAGTGAGTAGAAACGCTTGTGAGAAATCGGGCTCTCATAGGACAAACATGTGTAGTAAGTGGAAAAGCTTGCAAGAAATTAGGCTCTCACGTAATAAATATATGTAGTGAGTAGAAAAGCTTATGAGAAATCAGGCTCTCACGTGACAAATACGTGAAGTGAGTAGAAAAGCTTGCAAGAAACTGAGCTCTTACCATGAAAACATGTGATAAAAGGATAGACTACAATATGGCAATAAAAGATTGAAGCTTGCAGGAAATCGGGTGCTCATTGTAGAACACACGCAGTGGAAAATTGAATATTGCATATAGTCATCAAGCCTGCGAGAAACTAGGTGCTGACTAAAGAAAAAAGTTAAGACGTGTGGTGAGTAGAAAATTTTATGGATGCATCAATCCCTCACTATGGAAGCACACAATAAAAAATGAGTAAGGCTGTGTTGTGGCAATAGAGTACGAATCTTGTGGGAAACCGAGCACTCAGTGTAGAACACATACAGTGGAAGTCTGAATATAACGCATAGTCAAGTATAGAGTCCATGAGAAGACGATTGCTTATGGATGACATATAGCATGCAATTTAGAGGGTCGAACGAGAGTTAACACTCTAGCAAGCACAAGCTAGCACAATTTTGACCATATCAAATCACTTTGCTGAAGCGAGCTTCTCAACAAAGTGATTGGGGAGCATATGCCCTAAGAGCGTGAGGTAAAATGATTGATTTAGTGAAAGATCAATCCTCATCACGATCATCTGGTAAAAATTCCTTGAACACCAGCATGGTAGAGATGAGGAACTTAGTGAGGTGGTGATGAACGCATATTCATACGTATTTATGTGCATCAATTTATATTATTTAGAATACGAATTGAGTATTTGTCATTAGTTTTGGTACTTCTACTCTTTATATTGTGTTTTTCAGGTTAATTGATGATGTCTTGATGAAACGAATGATAACAAGTCAAAACGGGGCTTGAACGATGACGTTTGAGGCATTGGGAGTGAGACACGGCATTGGAATGATGAAACACGCCAGTGGGACACTTGAGGAAGAAAATTCATGCACAACTGAGCATCCACTGATAGAATTTGGAGGTCCACAACTATGGGAATGGCCGTGTAACGCACTGGAACTTGACAATAAGGGACATAGACAACATTGATAACACACGGACATAAGGGCATTGGACACAGACAAAAACTGTGTCCGTGTCTTGTTTACAAAGCTGCGGATTTGAGTTTAATTGTAACACACGGATAGAATTCATTTACACGGACAGAAATGATGGGACACGGTCATAGCAGCCTTGGACACGGACACAATCCCGTATCCGTGTAATTAGCAAGCCTTGGAGCTGTCAAGACACAAACACATTGGCAAATTACACGGACACATTGGAAAATTACACGGACAAAAACCGTGTCCGTGTTGCATGCACAAGTGCGGAATTGAAGGAATTTTGGTGGACACGGACGGAAGCTGCTTGGACACGGCTATGGCATTGCCTGTGTCTTATTCCAGACGCCCTAAATCGCCTATTTAAGTGGGTTTCGGCATTCATTCGAGAGAGAGCCAACTTGGAGACAGAAAGACACATCTTTAGATGCCAGAGAACGTGTGAACAAAGGAGAACATCATTGGGCATCAAGAACGAAGAGATTTCGCAAAGAATTGGAGGATTCAAACATGGGTTTTCCTTCTCTCTCTAGATTTCTCTTTGATCTTGTTGTATATCTCTCAATTGTTATGAACTAATTATATTGTATACCTAGATGTGATGAACCCTAGGCAGATTATGTGATGTTGGCTTGTGTTATTTATTCAATTAGTTTATAGATTGCGACTCAATTATGATTTATAATGCGTATTGTTGAATTGATTGTTACTAGCCTTTCGATTCCAATATTGTTTCGTGCATGTGCAATGGAGACCTAGAGATTCTGTGTGTGATAGAGCATTCATAATTGAGAGGAGTTGCATGCAAACCTAGAGATAGGTCGACATAAATCCTCCATATTAGGGTCAAACCTAATAGAGAAACTCATAGAGCAAAGTTAAAGCAACGTTGGAGGTTTTAATTAGGAAGAGATTTCGATTAATCAACCTAGTCATTAGGCATTAGCTAACTCGAGAGAGAGGTTAATATACCTTAGGAATTTCCACGGTCCAATAGCCTAAATGGTTGTTTGAATAATGAGTCCTTATAACTTAATTCGGTCTAGGAGGATTTAGCGTCTAGGTACCATCTTCCCATCGTTTATTCTATCGTTTACATTTGTTTTTATTTAGTTTATATATTCGAAATCATTTAATTTACCGTCTAGATAATAAAGGAAGAGTGAGTAGCTAATAATCGTAGTCTCTGTGGGATACGACATTCGGTACTCAAGGGTCCACTTGCTATAGACGATAGGTACACTTGCCTTTGTCTTTAGGTTTAAGCCTTGACAACACTAAGTTTTTGGCGCCGCTGCTGGGGAACACCAAGTTTTTGGCGTCGTTGCCGAGGACTAGGATATTAGGAAAGCTAACACTTTGTTAATCTAGCCAATTTTTATTTTG
>CAODLS012555589.1:0-23034 GCA_948243855.1 Flueggea neowawraea
ATAAATATGAAAAAAATAATATTTTAAATTTTTTTAAACATGCTAAATAAAATTAAAGTAAATTAATTTTATTTTAGTCGTTACATTTTATAAAAATAAGTCCAATTAAATAAAAAAATTATATATCCGTATGCAGCACGAATATTACGCTAAAGAGGCTCGAGAGTTTTTTCAAACTTTCAAATGACTTCATAGTTGATTGATACATGTCTTTTTTTTTTCATTATTACCTTTTAAATTGGATTTATTTTTTTATTATTCATTTAAAAAGGGTTGAATACGCTACTATATTGGCATATTTTAAAAATATATAGTGAGTTTTTTTTTTCAAATTTTTGACAAATATCTGCTTAATTAATTGACAAATTATATTCTAATAGTTTAAAATCAATTAGTTTCTTTATGCCTATCTATCAAAAAACTGGTTACTATATCATATAACAAATATATTATCTCCACTTAACTTTGTTAAAACTTCCATTTTAAAATGAAAGTGTATCATCTAAGTAATAATGATAAGAAAAATTAGTTTAGATTTTAAGATAAGGCAAAAAAAAGAGTGTTGAGAGTAAAAACTTAGAATAAAAAAGCTAATAGGAGTAAAATTTGAAATTAAAATCTAATATAAGAACATAAATTGAATTACAAATTTTTAAAAAATATTAAATAAATATTTAAAGAGTTGTTAGTTTGATAGGTAAAACTTTTACAATATACTCAACAATAAATAAAATGTATAAAATTTTATTATTTTACTATTATTTTAAAAATATTTTAATAAAAAATATAATTCATATTGCATAGTACGAAAATTATGATATGTAATATATCTATATTTACCAATGTTATTTAATATAAAATAAGAAAATAAAAATTTTATTTTAAATTTTTATAATATACAAAATAAAATCAAAATATATTAATTTTTAATTTTATTTTTTATTTTATTAATAATATTTAATTAAAAATTTGATAAGCACCATGGTTTAACTTTAAAAGAGGTATAAGTCTGTTATTGACCCGTTTTAAAAGGTTTGAAAAGTTTGGTCCAGAGATATTTAGGAACCGCGCACAGATGTCTAGGGACCATTTAACTGTACTTTGTTGTAATATAAAATTTATTTGGGTATGTTTCTATAATCGGCCCTTTAAAAAATCAATTACAGGTACACTTAGCTTCTATTTCTCTTTTTTTTTCGTATAAATAACCCTTTCATTTTGTACAGAAAAGCTTTCTCGTCTTTTTTAGCATTTAATTTATTCTTTTTTTTTTCTCTACATTTGTCCTTTCTTGACTTTTCATTTAAAACAAATTATTTTTTACTTTCACATCTAAATTATTTTTACTTTATTTTCATCTTATTTTTCTTTCCAGTTTTTAAATGTTATAAATTATTTGATTTATTTTTAATTTTAAATTATCCTATTAACTTTCTTGGTCAACTTGTCATTTTTATTATTTTTTCAATATCTAAGCAAAAAATACTAATTGAAAACTAAATAAAAAATAAAACTAAACTAAGAATCGATTTATAATTTAAAAACATAAAATATTTCAAAAAACTATAAAAACTAAAAAAAAACTCAAATAATAATTTTTAAAATCTTTTAAAAACTTTTAAAAAATAAAAATCTTAAATAAACCTTTAAAAAACTTATAAATTTTAAAAAAATAAAAAAATATTTAAATAAACCTTCTAAAAAATTAAAAAACTTTAAAAAACATAAAAAAAACTTTAAATAAACATAAAATAAACCATAAAATTTAAATAAATCTTTTCAAACCCTTAAAAATGAAAAATAAACTTAAACTACACCTAACATAAACCATAAACTTTAATTAAACCTTTTAAAATTCTTAAACACACGAAATAAACTTAAAATAAACCATAAATTTTAAATAAACTTTTTGAACAAAATAAATTTAAAATAAACAATATATTTAAAATAAATCTAAAATAAACTTAAAATAACACTAAAAATAAACCTTTTAAATAAAATAAATATAAAAAATAAAACTAAAATAAATTTTTTTAAAATCTTAAATAAAATAAATAAACCTTAAAAACTTTTTTAAAACTTTGAATAAGCCTTTTATAAACGTAAAATAAAAATTTTAAACAAAATAAACTTAACTAAACCTTGTAAAATTCTTAAATAAACTTTTTTAAAACCTAAAATAAACCTTTTAAAATCCTTGAAATTTTTTTAATAAAACTTAGTTCAATTTTAAATAAACTTAAAGTAAACTTCTTAAAAACCTTTAATTAAAAATAAATGTTTAATTAATTATGTTAAGAAAAAACTAGACAAAATCTGAGCCCTAGCAAAGAGGAGATCAATGACCACAATAGCAAATCAACCAATTCTAGCAAAAACTCGCAATCAACTGCCACAAAAACAAACCATCACCTTCATCAACCAACACAAGAGAAAACAATTCTCCTAAAAAACAGAAACAAAAAACCAAATATGTACCAAACAACAACAACAAACACCAGATCTGTGCAAAACACACGAAGAAGAACAGAGCTACCACCTTCATCAACCAACACAAAGAGAAAACATATCTCAAAAACACAAACAAAAAACGAGATCTGACTTAAACAACAACAACAAAAACAACAAATCGGTCTCCAGTTTCTCGCTCTTCTCATCCCAAGCAACAACATCCTTGCCGCCTATGACAGGCATCATGACAGTCGCGGGAAAGCAGAAGTTTGGTTGCGGTGAGGAAGTACGGGGAGATGATGTCATGGAACTGGAAGCAACGCCATCGAACCTGCGCCAAGAGAATCTTCTACAACTCTCCGACTTGCTGACGTCGGCACTTAAGCTGTAACTCCCACAACTCTCTCTCTCTATCTTGGCCAGAGCCGTTGTCGTCGGAGGTCACACTTCCCAGAGCGATCAAGATCCAACGGTCGAAAACAAAAATGGAGATCTTAACAGGCGCACATTGGTTAGAATGAGAAAGCAGGTTCATTGAGATTGTGAGAGTTCCTCTTTCTATCTGTGTGTCTCTCTTTTTTATGTGTGAGTACTATTATGATGAGAGAGAGTGTGTGTGTGAAGAAGGAATGAGAGAGAGTAATTGCGAAAAGAGAGAAAGAAAAGGGGAGAGAGATAGAGAGTGAAAAACAAAACATGGGAGAGAAATAACAAAAAGGGCTAAATTCATGGTTGTCCCGATGTTTAGTATATTGTTCATCCCAGTTCCTACTAGTTTTAAATTAGTTGTTTCGGTTCCTTCGTCTATCACTGTTAGTAAAATATAATTCAAATCTGATGTGGCACATGAGACCTACTAATTTTATGTATTTAAGAAAAAATTACCCTTTTATTTTTTTTTATTTTCTCTCCCTCTCTGCTTCCTATATCGTCTATCTCTCACTTTCCCTCACTTTCTCGCCAACTAAACACTGAAAACCACATCTCTGTTTTCGTTCTCACTCTCTCTACCTTTCTCTCTCATCTGTCTCTAATTCTAGAAACCCAAATCAGGTACACTATCTCTATCTCACCGAACTCTCCACTACAACTCTCTCTCACTACGCCACTACCATCCATATCTTCATGCTCTCTCTCTCCACTGTTTCTTCCTTTGGAACCGAGGAAAAATGAATCTTACAATAACCCAAACTTCTTTTTCATTCAAACATCAAAGGAATGAATTAAGACATTGGAATCTCAAACCAATTTCAGAGTTTAGACGCATCCAAGTCCTCATTCACCACATAACATCAACCAAAGTCCAAATGTACCTCAAAAAACTTCAATCTAAAAATCACAATCCAAAACCAACAAAACTCATTAAAAATCAGAATAACCAATCCCATTACAAGAAAATCTAAATTCTTCACACTTGAAATTAGAACATTATAAGCTGAAAAGAAACAAAAAACAAACATTTACCTTAAAGCCTAACATGTGCATACTGTGAAATTTCATCTACTTTAAAGCTTAACATGTGCATGTGAAAGCAAGGGTCAAACCCTGAGAAGAAGCAAAGTGCAAAGCAGATCAACGCAAGTGAGTCATCGTCTCTGCAAAAAAAATGAAGCATAGAGACCAAGCCAATTCCTCGTCGGTGAATTCGTGGATGACTAGCTCGACATCGATTGTAGTGATATGGGTTCTAAAAGGAAGAATTGGATCTAAAATGGTGGCGGTGGCGGCGAGGTGGAAAATGTGGCGGCGACGGCGTAATCGGGAGGAATTGAGGGAGGAAGAGAGAAAAACCTCGATAACACAGATCAGAGAGAGGCACCATGACGTCGACCAATAAATAAAGAAAGGAAGAAGAGATAACTTCACGATCTGTAGAGAGAAAGAGATTCTGGGTTGTGGTTGTTACGAGGGAGAAAGAGAGAGAAAAGGAAGAGGCACTAAAGAGGTGGTGATGGAAGATGAAGAAGGAATGGGTGGGTTTGAGTTTTTGGTTTTGGTGGTGGTGGCTTCAAGTTTTAGGGTGGGTTAAGTTTTTGGTTTTGGTGTTGGTGGATTTTGGGTTCATGATAGAGGAAAGAAATAAGCAATGGATGGGTTGATATTGGGTCTGAATGAGTTTATTTATTGTGTTGGAGTAAAGTGGATTGGCTTTGTTTGGTTTTTGGATAGCTATTTGGGTTTAAGGTGTTTAAGTGTGATTGGCTCGGTTCGGTTCAGTTCAACTTAAGTTAGAGTTAAGAAATGTATTTTTAATTCAAGTTTGAAACTAGTAAAAACTGAAATAAATAATACAATCAATCTTAAAAATCGTTATAAATTTTGTCCTAACAAAAAAAAGACTACGAGAGAGGATATCTAGAAAGAAAAAAAAAAGCACAGTTATCAAAAGATAAAAGGCAGTTATCTCAATTGAAAAAGATGGATTCTCAAAAATTAAAATTCAAAAGGGCGGCGTACGAAAAGTTATAAGCTGAGTGAAGAAACTTTAACTGCTCCGTTTTAAAAAACGCAAAACAAAAAACGTTCGTACATAATTAAGAAATAAAAAATGCTAGTTCGCGTAATTGTCCCAAAATCTTTCAATCACATCCGTATCTATTTGTCTATCATCAAGTAATTATTGAAACAATTAAGATGTGATTATAACCATTCATTGCATATCCTATCTTCCTTTCCCTCCATAATTTTCCCAATCTTTAAGGTCCCAAATATAACATGTAGCTTTTTATCATATGGTTCACAATCCAATAAAGTAAAAACTATCAAACCGGTTAGTCATCACAATCCAATAAAGTAAAAACTATCAAACTGGTTAATCACAATCCAAAAACAGGCCAAGCAACAGAAAGATATCAGCAAAATAAACTTAACAATATTGTGACCTCGGAACCGACGAAGTCTTATTATAAAACTTTTACATAAGATGAGATCTTATACGTATTAATTTTAATATAATATTTTTTAAGTCTTAAAATTTAAAAAATTAAACAATCGAGCCTTTAATTTAATAAAAGTGCATTTTTCTGCCGTCAAAATTACCATCAACTTTCGTTGCTCCAATTAATGGTATCGTTGAATGAAAATAATTCAGCATCCGTCACTGATTATACTACCACTTTTGTGAACTCACAGAATACGAATACAAACATAAGAAGTGCTACACCGCATTAACCTCAATGTATCCAAAAACATTTATTTTCTTATTCCTAAATATTAACCAGAATGTATGATAATAATTACAGTGGCTTCAAAAATCCCGTCTCTTATGATTACTCCATTTGGAGCTTACCTGGCTATGAAGGTGTTCATAAAAGAATCAGGATTGTTGAACTTGAAAGCTCCGACAAAGGACCACATGTTGCCGATGAAAGGCCAGCCCATGTCGCCTGGAGGCAGTGAATAGCGCATTTCGCCCAGTTGGGTTTCGTAAAGCCAGCAGTTAATTCCCTTTAGGATCCATCTCAGACTCACGAAAGCGCCGACTATGGCCAATAGGATCCCCCAAGCGTACCCGAATTCCATCTAATTTCAATTAACTAATATTTGAGAGCTGTAGAGGAGTAGTTAGAATTGTGTTGTGTTACTCTGAGTGCCCTTTTATATAGAAGAAGAATGAAGAGGAAGTGCTGCCTTAGTAATAAATGATATGTAAAAATTGGGAATGACAGAAAAAGATGGTACTTAAAAAGTAGAATGCAAAGAAGGAAAGCAAGGAAATGTTGGTGGTGTGCATATTATGTGGCCTTTATTTGGGAGTGGAGATGCAGATAGGGAGAGCTTGCCGGCCTATATCTGTTTCTTTTTCGTATTGTCAAATCTATATAATACTAGTTTATACGCAAAACGCAAAGTTTTGATAACTGGGGATGTAAATATAATATGGAAGAAACTGTTTTATATGTAAATATAAAATTCACATAAAAAGCAAGCTTTTCTGGTAGCACATCAGTGTATGTGAACATTTATTAGAAATAAATAAAGATGGGAAGCGAGAAAGATGGGAACTTGGAGTGGGAAGCAAGTGTGTCTAGAAGGTCAAAAGTTAAAATGCTGTAAAGAGGAATGAAAGAGATACTCAGAGTCAGGGGGATTTTTGCATGACTGGGGCCTTTTTGGAATTGCATGTGTCAAAAACAAATTGAAGAGAGAGAGAGAGAGAAGTGAAGAACAAAGAAGAAGGGCATAACACATATTTAGCCCCCTCAACTTTTACTTAACATTATTTTAGCATACTGAACTTTAGTTTTCACCTACCAGTCCACTGAACTTTCTAAAACAATATTAATAACTCATCGACATGACGCCGTCTATCTCGTGTTATGCACATAACGTTAAGCGAGTGTTCGAATTTTTTTCAGTGCCACGTGTACAATTCTTGAAGACATGGAAGCCCACTCATCAGAACTCTCCCACAATCTCAATCTCACTTTCCCAATTTGCAACAACCCTAAATCACTCTCCCTCCCTCTCGACGCTCTCTGCCTCCCTCAATCTGTCGTTCTCTCTCGCTCGACCTACTATATCTCAGTCAACGCTCTTTCTCTCTCTGCTATCTATTACCGGTGACGCTTTATCTGTCACGTTGCTCTGTCTGTTGTTTGGGCTCACCGTCAACCCTCTCTTTCTCCCGTCACCAGTCTTTGTCTTGTCGCTCTTTGGCCGTGTCGCCGCTTTCCATCACCCTCAACATTCCCTCAGTCTCGTCTCTCTTTGTCTCAGTCGATGCTTTCTTCCATTGTCGATGGTCTATGTCCCATTGCTTTGTCATCGTCACTCCTTTCTATCACTGTCTAAGCTATCTCTGTCGTTAAGCTTTCTACAGTCGCGCCTAATATAGGTAATATTTCTTACATTTGCTCTTACATTTCGTACTAAATTTTGTTGTGGATGTTTGTTCTGATTTGTTATGTATGGTTGTTTGCTGTTGCAATTTGAAATGGCTCTTTTTTGTGAATGAACGACTCTTTTTGTGAATGAAATGTGTTGGTCTTTCTATCTCGTGGCTCTTTCTTTGTCGCTGTTGCAATTCAGTTTCAGAAATGTGTGGTAGTTTAATTGGTTTTATCGTCTATGTTTGAACATACTTTCTCTATTTTGCTTAGTATGTGATTGTCCTAATGTAGTTGTGGATGACAAGAATATGAGTGAAGGAATAAGGCGAGTTGGAATTGGTTGGGGTTTCAAACTCTTTGAATCTTAAGAAAAAAGATTTCATAGATTGTTTTTTTCCTCTATGATTTTAGACCTCGCTTCTTCTTCCTCTCCAATTTCAGATTGTTGTGGAAGAAGTCAGAGGCATTGGGTGTTTGTTTCTTTATCCATTCTCTATCTCTCTCAATTTCCTTTGCTTTATTTAAGGAAGACAGTGGGTTATGATTTTGTTTATTGTTTTAGTGTTTGGGTTTAAATTCAATTTGTATTGATTTTAGTCTTTTAAATTGCAGTGGGGTTTTATTTCAGTTTGTGTTTATTTATTTTTTTGGTTTGGTCCAAACTTTGTTATGTGTAAAATTTTTAAGTAGCATGTGGTGTAATTGGAGAATCATACATGTATCTGGCAAAAAAAAAATCTTGTATTTTATGGGTTGTAATAATATATTTCTAAGGATCTTGAAAGTAAATTTGCTGCTTATTGGATTGGAGGGGTGGTCGTCATTGTTCCTTTGTTCTGCAGCAATTTAAGTGCAAGTTTTCATTTTCCAATAATCTTCAATGTAAAATGCCTTTGTAAATTATTAAGAAATGAAATTGTGGATAGTGGTTCATTGTTCAACTGAGCATCTTCGTTGTTCTTAAACTGAGCATTATGTGCCAAAATTGGTTTGTCTTAATTTCTCTTTGTTGGATTTAATTTCATTTGGCATGGTTTTTAGTTAGTAAATGGATTCATTTTGGGTTGGTAAATGATCGAGTTTTTTATTTGGGAGGAATAAAATATATGACATGTCAGATTACATATGATTCATCAAACTGTTTTAGAAGATGTGATATCTGTCAATTATAAAGTTAATAAGTAGGTTTTTGAAAGTTGGGTGGGCTAATTGTAATGTTCTGTCTGTTTCGAATAGGTATTCAGTAGTTCTCTGTTTGATTTTGATCTAATTCTAGTATGTTTGAGTTGATTTTGGGTGATTAAGATGATGATCTGATGTTTGTGGAAGTGTATTGGGTGTATTTTCATAAGATTAGAGGTTGTTCAACCCCAAGAATAATGGATTACTCGAGTAAACATTTTGTGCAACTTGAGTACAGAAGGCCATGTCTAACTCGAGTTAGAAAAGTTGTAACTCAAGTTAGATGATAGCTGGATAACTCGAGTTAGCATTCTTTGTAACTCGAGTTGTTTGATGGCTGGATAACTGGAGTTATCCTTTGTGTAATTGGAGTTAGCCATGCAATTTTGGTAAAACGACATTGTCGTTGGCATAGGTCTATAAGTATTCCCAAACCCGAACCTTAGTCATTCTCACTTCTTCTTCATTTCAAATCGTTCCCAACTTGTCTGAATCTCTCTGTTTTTGTTCCTCAACCGTTCCTTATCATCTTTGAGGTAAAATCAACCTTCTATCTTCATTTTGTCTCTTTTGAGGTAAAATCAACCTTCTTTCTTCATTTTGTGCATAAATTGATGGGTGTTCTTAGTTAAGATTTTGTTTGATTCGATTTGATTAATTTATTGGTGAATTGTTGCTGTTTTGATGGATTGGATCATAGATTCTTGTTCCTGAGGTTGATTAGAGTTGGTTTAAGTGTTTGGAAGTGATTTTAGCCAGTTGAATTGAGAGATTGGATGAATTTTCGAAGTCTGGGAAGGTGTATAACTCGATTTAGCACTTGAACTAACTTGAATAAGTCAGGGTATGTATAACTAGAGTTATCCATGGACTGAGGTACTAAAAAGTGTAATTTTGTTATTTTGTATATTTAGGGTTTGTTTTGCCATTTCTGAGAGTTTGAAGACTAATTTTGGAATTTTGACTACTTAGAGGTTTGATTGGTGATATTAAAAGTTTGAAGACTAAAGTGTAATTTTACATTGGTCAGAAACCAACTGTAATTTTACGTAGGTTTTGGATTTTGGGTCGAGAGTGTTAGATCTTCGATTGAAATAGTTTTTTTTTGTCTTCGGACGAGTGTCTGCATTCACATTTCCATATATGCATCCGGTATCGCTACAATACCACAGCTTGATTTTTGTCTGATGTAGTTGTTTCAGCTTCTTGTTCTTGGCATCGGGATCTGCCACCTGGTGGTGCTTGATTGGATCATCGGCTTTTGGATACCAAGTGAGTGCGATGACAGTTTTCGGCACATAGGTTGTGTCTTCAACTCTGTAAATGTTTTTGATGTGCTGGGATATAAACTGTAATCTGATTATTGATTATTCGGCTAATTAATAATCCGATTTCTGTGATAATTCGAAAATTATCTTCTATACTCTGTTTCTGAAATCTAAAAAGGAAATATATGTTCTGCTCAATATTTTGCTCTGAAAATAACTAAGCATTTTCTGTAAAACGATTTCTGCTTTGTATGTTGTCTCCTATAAAATGGATATTTTTTTTTATAATATTATGATATGGGACACCAAGCTACAAAGTATATGGCCTTTGGTATACCGATGCTCAGAGAAGACCCTTAGTTACAAAGGTAACTTGATGATAAAGTATCTGTCTGAATGTATGTTGTCTGCTCTGGTTGAAACGTTTTGGAAAACTTTTTTCGAAATTTAGTATGTATATAGAGTGTTTACTATATGCGTATATATGTATGCGATATTTTCAAACCATTTTCAAAACAGTCTTTGTGATGCCTGTATCAGGCAATCTAGAGTGTCGTCCATCACTGAGTTTTCTCACCTCATTCCCTTAATATTTTTCAGGTGCCTTTTGACGCTTAGCAACTTTTCAGCATCTAGACTCTCAATGCGACGCTTTTTCGGTTAGTTGACGCCCTTCTTGGTAGTTTTGTTTTTTTAGAGCTCTACACCGGATTACTGTGGGGTTTTCTAGGTTATTTTTATTTTCATACTTATACATGTATTTGGGTTATACGATATTATGTCTTCGTTTTGACATACTTGTATATATGTACATATATGTATATATATGTTTTCTGATATAAAATGTTGTTTATATTTATTTTAAATGGTTTTGAATGAATGATCTGGGTAAAAATTTTGTTATCCAAGGCTTGTTCGAGATAGGTCGAGCTTCCTTAGACGATTCGCCTCGTACATCGGTCATAATTCGGAAACGGGTCGTGACACTAATAGGTGAAATATGAAGTTCAGATGGTTGATGGATATGAGATGAAAATTTAAGGGATTAAATATATGTTCTTCCATATTTTTGTACCGGTGGCATCCATGTCATTAAGACATAACGGAAAAATATGACATATACAACAGATTTAACGGTGTTACGTTAAATGAGTTATTAACACCGTTTAAAAAAGTTCAGCAAATTAATAAGTGAAAAATAAAGTTTGGTGGGCTAAAGTTATTTTGGGTAAAAGTTGAGGCCTACATTTGTGTTCTGCCGAAGAAGTTGTGAATGATGTAAAGCGCTCTTTTCATGTGAGGAACTACATATGTATGACTGTATGATTTGTGAATGACAGAGGAGGGGACATGATGACGGCATATAATTATTACTCCCTCCATTTAACAATAAGTGATTTTTTAGTAAAATAATTTTTATTAACATAAATAATATTTTATAAAATCAAAAAATTAGACATAATGTTTTAAATATACTCTTACAATTAATGATTTATACTATATAATTTATATTTTTAATGAGTTATTAATAAAAATAATATAATAAAATAATATCATATTTAATATAATTTAATTATTTTTTTAATATGTGTGAAATAATTTTAAAAATATTTATTTTGAAAAAGAGGGAGTAATATTGTTATAATTATTGTTTTTGTCCGTTGATGTTTGAGTTGTGAATGACAGAAGTGAGTCTAGCCTATTTAATTTCCTTTTTCTTCCCGATTCTCAATCAAAATAATGTATTTCCCAATAAAATATCCGTATAATATTACTTTCCATTTCTTTAAAATTAGATAATTTTAATTATAAATAATAAAAAAGTCTAAAATTTCTAAATACCGAATAACTTAATCTAAGAAAGATTAGCTCAAATTTAATAATTTAAAAAATTACATAATTTTATAAATGATTATATATTAATGGTGATTAAAATAGGGAAATGGAGGGTTGGATTTGATTTGGTTTGGTCTTGGGGAAAGCAGATGAGAAGACTTTTTGGATGAATTTGAAGAGTCGAACAAAAACACCTCACACAATTAGAAAACACATGCCCTAATTGATTCTTCCTCATTTTTTCTATTGTTTTCATTTGTCCTATAAATTTTTTGTAAGACAAGATAAGATTTATATTTGTCATCTATTTGTGTGTGATATTTTAGATCTTTACCAGACTATTATCAAAACAAAGAATCTTAATAATATGATTTCCCCTCTTTTATTTACTGAAATATAATAAGGATAATTGGATAAACGAGTCGTCAGGCATGGCGTTGAAAGCAGCCACCATGATGTGACCATCACCTCTGTCCTCTCTTCTTCTTTTTCCTCCCCCCGCTTAGATTTTACTCACTAAGAACTACTGAAATATAATAAGAATAATTGGATAAACGAGTCGTCAGGCATGCGTTGAAAGCAGCCACCATGACGTGACCATCACCTCTGTCCTTTTTCCCTTAGATTTTACTCATCATAGTAAAATTATTAATAGAATAAGTAGGTATTTTATATATTGAATATAATCAATTCTTCATTTTTAAAATTTGTATTTTCGATGACATTTTATTTTGGTTTGATAAAAATTATCATTTAAAATAAAAATTTATTTATATTTAAGATGATTAAAATTTAATATCAACATCGATAAAATTTATATTTTTAAATACCTGATGTTAAAAAATATTGAAAATATATAAACTTTTTAATCAATTTAAATTTACTCGTTTGTGGAAAAAAGAAAAAACTGTTCAAGTGATCAAAATTAATAAATCGTCACAATCAAAAACGCATTATTATTTAATACAAATTCGACATTTCCAGCAGAACTAAATAGTAAGTGAAAAGACAGAACATTGATGAGGCAAATATATTGATGATCACATGTAAAAGATAGAGGTCGGCTATCAGGTTTTAATAGTTATGGAATCCCATAAATTGTTGCATGCAACTATGAGTCAAACCCAATGGTTGTTCTCGTTAAAACAAAAAAAACCCAATGGTTGTTGGCAAAAAAAAAACCCAATGGTTGTATCTGGCAACCAAAGCAGTGTTTGTGTTAATTTGAGCCTCTTTAGTGACTGTGTAATTATTTTCCACATCTCCTTACTTGCATTATAAGCTGCTTATACTTCACAAATTGTTTGCTGTTGAGAGAAGCCAAAGAGTTTAAAGTGAGGGAATCAATAGTTGGACCCATTCGAATCTAAATCATTGATGCATCATTGTTATATCAATTTTCTATTAAATTCTCTAAATCATTAATACATCATTGTTACATCACCTTTCTATTAAACTCTCTCTCATTATATTATTTTACTCTAATAATTTATATTATTATTTGACTCTTATATGAGACCTATTATTACTCTATTTTTTATTCAATTTTCTTTTACAATATATACTACATAAAATATATTTTTTCACACAAACAATTAAATATTTTTAATTAGTGAAAAATTATATATTTTACGAATAATACCATAAAATTTTTGTACCAAAAAATATAATTAATTTTGAAATAGAAAAAAATTAAATTGTGCTAAAAAAATTAAAATTTACTACATAACAATTGAACTACTACAAATATGTTACACGTAATAATAAAAGTACATCAAATATTATTAAAAAAACTAATTTTCATCATGAGTCTTTTGATCACGTAGTTCCGCATTTCATTGCATGTATGCTTGAAAATAACTACATTAAACTTAAAAAATTAGAGTAAATTACATTACACAAAATTAATCAAAAAATGAAGGTTGGGGAGTAAAATTGGCATGCATAACTTGTGTCCATAATGTCATTTTAAAGGTGGGGGGCTGTCCATAAAATCACTATATATGGTGGTGAATTGAGGACTTTATGGATCCTTTGGTTATCAGCGACTAATTGTTAAACCGTTTACCTCCGCTATTTTAAAGGTTGCCATAGAATTGATATTGAAGATGTATGTAATTTTTTTCTTCCTTCGTTTGCAATTTCCAATTAGGCAAAGAGTGACATTGTCAACAAATATTTCTACATAAGGAGCCTTCGAGAGTTCTAAATCGAAATTGTTGGAAAAACGGAAGCATTGGAATATTAATTATATGATGTAATTATTTCATTGAGTGTCATTACATGACTATCTTTTTAATTGATTTCTTGTTGATGTGATATGGGTCGAGGCCCATTAAACATGATAAGACCCACCAAGCCCAGCACAAGACCCAGAGGAAAGCCTATAAAAATGCACACTTAAAATCCACAAAGAAAAATCCATGTTCTAGAACATGGATTTTGTCAGATACGTTTATATTTCATCAGATACATTATCTATACATTTGAATTTCAAGGGAAATTCCCCCTTCTTTCATTTGCTCATCAAATCTAGTTCAAACCTGAAGAAATCAGGGAAAAAGATAAGAATGTTATCAACAGAAACGTAAAAATCTCTCTTGATAATTATAAAGGATTATTCCTAGTCACTCTATAAATAACCCTCTCTTCTTCAGAGGAAGGTACATCTCATTTGCTCTCTACTAGCCAAAATTCTCTCTAAAAAATACTCGACTGACTTGAGTGCCGGAGTGTAATCGGGGCAAACAACCATTGACCTTTGATCGGATTTATTTTGCAGGAATCAATTGAAGGCTTAGCGACTTTCCAACTTCATTGTTGTTCAGGCAACAACAATTGTCGCCATCTGTGGGAACACGAACAAGGAGTCGTGTTCTCTTTTGAAAGAATCGACCTGAAGACAACAACAATATGGTGGTGACAAAATCTCAAGTAAGAGGCCAACATGAAGGGGAAGGTCAAGGCAGTACTGCAAACATCCAGGCAGCACAAAGAGTCCACAAAGGTGCGGGAGCTCTCGGAGGCTCAAGAGCACCAGGTGGCGTAGGGGTATCCAAAAAAACCAATCTTATTGCCTCTATTAGTGACTACAAGGCGTTGAAGAATGAGAACGATGAGAACAGAAAAATGATCTAGGAGATGATGACCATCTCCAAAGAGATACTTCCACATATGCCATTGCGACCTAGTCTACAAGCCTTTGGTTAAAGCAAAAGCCACACCGTTCGTGAAAAAGCCCCCGTGGAGAGCCACCATGAAGATCTTCTTTCCCGCATCCCGATAAATCCAGAGCCTAGAGTTATTGAAGAAAGGCGTGTTCCTCCAAGAGAACAAGGAAGAGTCGACTTCCAGAAAGACAATGAGATATTCTAGGAGGTCGTTGAAAGCACATGCAGAGGAAACCCAAAGGCCCCAACCAAGAGGATGGAGTAGGACAACCTATCCATACTAATGGTTAAGGATGTGGTAGATATGAAGAAGATCGTAGAGGAGGTCTTGGAGTAAAAGAAGTTGGTTTCAACGGAAGAGGCACAATAAGGGGGCAAAACCCCTTCACTAAGGAGATTATAGAGAAGCCATTGCCTAAGAAGTTCAAGATGCCTCTGCTGCACTTCTTCACGGGAAAGGAAGATCCCCATGGACACGTCCAAAATTATGAAGTCATTACATTTATCCATGGATGGGAGGACACAATCATGTGCAGGACATTTTTTTTGAAGCTAAAGGATCTTCCACGAACATTGTTAAACAGTCTAAAGAAAGCCTCAATCTCTTGCTTTGCTCAATTGAAAAAAGAATTCACCAATGCATTCATCATCCATAGAAAACGAAAGAAATATGCTACATACTTGTTGAGCATTAGGCAATGAAAAAAGAGACGTTGAAGCAATATATTGACAAGTTCAAAAATGTGACCCTAGAGTTCCACGAACTACAGCCCGGGGTCGCTGTGGCAGCATTTCTCTAAGGGACTTGTTCAACACAGCTATAAGAGGCTCTATCTCTTAATCAATAGAAAACTTTGGCTGACTTGTTCTCTCTTGCAAGCAGAAGTTATGCAAACAATCGGGTCGAGAGATGATAGAGATCATAAAAGAAAGGAAAGGGAGATTCGGGAGGAGTCTGAGAAAAAGAGAGAAAATGGTGGGGATTCGAGAAATCCCTAAAGTTCAAGTTTGAGCAATACCATCCCCTCACTAAGTCAAGGTCTTTTATCCTTGGAGCCATTAAGGGATCCGAGCTTATCACCCTTCCCCCAAAAGCTGATAGAATTATGGGAAAGGAAGAAGATACATTTTACCGATGCCACGATACTTATGGGAATTCGACAGAAAAATGTCATACCCTCATGAACAAGATATAATCCTTGGTAAGAGATGGAAAGTTAGAAATATTTGTTTATGAAAAGCTTGGAGAGGAGATAGAACTAGTTACCCTCAAGGTGGAAAAGGAACGACGATAGAAGGTATGAGAGTAGGAGGAATAATGAACGTCGAGGGTATAATAATCGATGAGGTTATGAGCGCAAAGGTAATGATAGAAAAGGTGAATGAAGGTGTCCTCAAAAGGAGAGGAAGAATGACTGGAGAAATCCCCAAGTAGACAATGAACTCACTCATCATGCCATAAACTCCATCTTGGGGGGAGGGGGGAGAAACTATGGCAGAAGACTCATATGCCTCAAGGAAAGCTTATACGAGAGCTTATCAAGTGAATTCAGTAAGAACATTAGAAGGGGAAGAGCAACCAATCACCTTCACATCTGAGGACAAAGGGGACGTACACATACCTCATGATGATCCTATGGTGATCTCGGCCATTGTGGCCAAATACCCCCATTGAAGATGACCCTGTATCTCACCTTGAGGTTGTAACACTCTTCAGATTGGCGATAATCATGCACAAACTTCTCCACCAAATAGCTCTTCTCTACTTCAGATTGGCGATAATCACGCACAAACTTCTCCACCAAAGAGCTCTTCTCTGCTTCATGTGTGTCTCTTAGAGACTTCATCTCAGCCTTATGTTCTTTTTTCATGACCTAAAGCTCTTGGTTTCCTCCCTCAATAAGCTGTCTGTGTTCCTTAAGAAGCGCATCAAACTTGTTTAAGGAAACGACATATTTTTCTAAGCAGTCGTCCCTCTCCTTCTGATGGAAGTTAGACGACTCCCTTAGGTCACGCACTTTTTGCGAAGTCGATCACAATCTTGTTGAAGCTTCCCCTTTTATTGCTTGAGCTCCTCATTCTCCTTAACAAGAGCATCATAGTCTTGCCTAAGCTGTTCGTAATCAGAGATGAACCTCTCTTGCGAAACTCTTCCACATTTGACAAGCGATGAAGAACATTCCTCATCATGGCAGAAGTTACGCAAAAATGTTGAGCATTCTACAACGTTAAATTAAATGATTAGCAAAGAAACCAAGGAAAAATGAAAATTTATGAGAGATTCATACCTTTGTCATATCTCTCTCACATGTGTCCATATTTGCGATAATATCTCGAAAATACTGGCTTTCATGCTTAGGAAAAATCGTTCCATAAATTAGTCGATGGTCAACACCTCTAATGTCAACTGAATTAGTATCCGACAAACCCTGCTCAATCATAAGTCTATTTCACTCCCTAATAGGATGCGACAAAGAAGGAGGCAAGATCTGATGATCCTTCTCACTGAGTAAATCTCTCCCCGGTGGTCTCTCTAATAAGAGTAGATCCGTGTTGACCTGGCTCGACTCTGGGATTGTCATTTCTCCACTTGAGGAAGCTCGAGCCCCGAAGTCTTTGAAAGTCTATCCTGGTAAACCTTAGACCTAATCTCAGTGTTGACCATCTCTACAGACCTATCTCGAGAAGCACCAGAAGAACGGGATAAATTGGAAAGACGAGATGAATTAGACCTCTCATTTTGCGGAAGCGAAGATGGATCTCTAGCCCTTATAGGCTTGTTTGAGGGATTCACGGGCTTCTTTGAGGGGTTCATCTTAAGCTCTTTTCTTCACTACCGCACCAGCCATTCCTGTAAAATAAAAAGAGAGAGAAGTTAATTACAAAAATGGGAATAACAGGCCAAGCTAGAGACGCCCCAAATCAACTTGGAGTGACTCTATAGATGAAAAATGAGAACCACTCAGAGGTACACATGAAGACTGAGAATTGGGGTTGATAGGAGACCTATTCAGATCTAAAGAATTAAAGTCATTATTTGAAGAATCAGAGTTATCATTTGAAGAATTGGAGTCCAAAGCATTATAGTTATCATTTGAGCAAACAAAGTTATCATTTGAAGAAGAAGTCGATGACATATTGTCACTATAAGAAGATGATGATTCAGGCTCTATTCCCTATCCTGCGTCCGACAGGTTTTGGGGAGTAACAATCTCAGTAAAATGCTTCTTATCACTCGAAGTCAAAGTTCCCTCAGATTGTTAATATTAATCTTAGGAGTATTTGTTCTTTGCCAACAACATCCTAGGGGAGCATCCCAGATTTTTTGAGGTGGAGTGACTATGAACCAATAATGCTCAAATTTTTTAGGCGGAGAAGTGACATTGTCTATAAAGAGCTCTACTTGAGGGATTCTTCTTTTGACCGTGATGGCCCCGACACGTTCCAAGACTTACTAACTTGAAATAAGAATTGAAATAACTCCAATGAAGGTGAAACTGTTAGTTTTGGTGCCCTAGTCCAATCATTTATGTTCATTGTCATTTGATTTATCAATTAATAAAGAGTCATTTCATTTCACATCTATGAAATATTATATGTTTTATGAAGATAAAACCTCTATGATTATTTTATTCTTTCTTATGTCATCAAGTATAACTTGGTAGTAAAACCATAAGGTAAAAGGAATACTATTCTAAACGTCCCTAATCGATTGTTATCATATGAATGATAACAAACCAAGTTTAGTATGTTGTTAAGTTGATAATCATTTTTACTGATTATGGATATGAGATATCACTTATAACATAGATATATATTAGGGAACATGTATTGGAATGGCCTGCCATGAAAGCACTTTATGGATCTATGTCACAAGTTGCTTTCATACAATGGTTATGTTTGAGTCATTCGACTGAAACTCACTATCGATTCCTACATGAGGTATCACATGTTTTGACTTAGTCAAATGTTATCCGTAATAGGGTAACAATAAAGGCTATGATTAGATATGTCATGAATCTTGTGGAGGAGTGATAGTGAGAGTGATGGATTTGTTCCTCTTATGAAGAGTGATATCTTTAGGCCACTTGATGAGCATGATTGATGGAATGTATGCATATTGAAATGAATTGATGAAAGAGTTTATCAATGTCATTTGTATATCAATCTACTTGGGATCAAGAAACATATTAAGCAATATAAGGTTGACATGTGACAATGTCTTATGCTTAATATAGATATCGTGAGACAAAAAGACTAAATATCAAACTGTGAAAGGTTTGTTGTAGATTTTCGGTCTTGCCTTGGTAGAGTTGAGAGAATTGAGACAATTGAACACAAGAATTTAGAGTGGTTCGACCAACCTTGCCTACGTCCGCTACCTAAGTCTCACTTAATGCAGCAAGGCCTTACAAAGAGGTTGATTCCCGGCTCAACGCCTCCAAAGCCACCTTCACTTTCAAGCTAAGTGAGAACTCTTACAATACTTGATTCCGGTTCAAGAATAAACCAAGCCTAGGATCTACCTTGATCCCAAATTACAAACCCTCTGTTTGTTACAATAATTAGCTCACCAAACTGATCTAAAACAGTTGATACAAGTTAAAAGAATAGCAATGAAGAATTAGAACACTTGTATCACAATCAGAGACTTTAATCTGGGCAAATCAAGATAGATTGTGTATAGAGGTGTTATCTCTGCACCTTTGCCATGTTTTGAGTTGTATTTAAAGCTTTTCAAGTCACATAACTGTTGGGGTAGATATTATAGCCGTTGGAGAGCATTTGGAGCTTGATTGACGCTTGATTTCTTGCCATATATGACTTACTCGAGTAATAATATTTTCTACTCGAGTGAGCGTGATTTTTGACCTGATTTGCACCTGATTCTTTGATTACTCGAGTAACTTTATTTCTTACTCGAGTAAGTACTCATCTAGTGATGTTTCTGGGTTTTCTACTTGCTCGTGTGATTTCCATGTTGCTCGAGTGAAAGCTTTACTTTCTTATGCCTCTGGAACTTGTTTTACTCGAGTAACACTTCTTTTACCCCAATAGTTGAATCATTCGACCATCTCATTGAACATTGTGCTTTGTTGTATTAATTACCAATTTTTGTTGATCATCAAAACACAAGAGGATCTAAATGTGAACCACCTTTGGTTCAACAAGGTTAACTCGAATCATCGAATACCACTCAATTTTGGATTTTCATAATGTATTACTAGATACCGCTTATGGACTTTGGGCCCAAGTTTTAGGACAAGGCCCATTGCCATTTTTGAGTGGGTCTATTGGGTCACACAAAAACGATTTGGATTGGTTCACAAATATTCTCTCTCATGGTAATTAAATTATTAGTATGATTAATTTGATTAATCATTAATAATTTAAGGTTTTATGATTTAGATCATAAATAATATAATGTGTTTTAATATTACCTCTTATAATGGTTTTGGGTATAAATTATGTGTGACATAATTTGGGCCTATGTAAATTAATAAGGGAATTATTTAATTAGTGATAATGTATCAATTAATTAAAGCCCAAAAAAATTATTTAAAAGCCTTTAAAATTCGGCAATGACATGGAAGGGTTGAAAGTTTGACTAGGTCAAAAGTTGACTAAGTCTTACTTAATCCACTTGATTAGGGACACCTAATCTAGAAAGGATTTCTATACTTTTGTGACAAGGATTTCTAACCCTATTTTAATTGAGAATTTCGGCTGTATTTATTCTTAATTAAGAATTATTTTTCTTGTGGGACAAGTAATACAATTTGGCTAGATTTTCTTTGTGGTTTTGGTTTGCACACTCCTAATCGTATTAAGAGATCTAACCCTTGTGGGATAAGGATAATTCTGATGCCCTATTAGACTTTATGGTTTTATTTTCTTCTATAAATAAGAGGAGGGCCGAATTTCCAAGGGTTCAATAAGGCTCAAGGCCGAATTAGTGTGTGCCACCAGAAAGAGAAAAAATCAGTATTTGTGTAAAAAGAATAGAGACTCTTCGTGCTAGTAAACATTGCCATTCCTAGTGAGTTTGTTCGTGTGGATACCTTTAGACACGTTCACGCAAAGGCAACATGAGAGGAAGAGTTTTGAGTTTTATACTAAAAGCTACACCAACACTCCATTCAATCATACGCTCTAGCATTCGATTTTAAGGTAAAATATGCTAACCCTGATCGTGTATGTCGATATGCATGGATCCTTGGTGGAATTCTAGATGTAACATTTTTGTTATTTCCACTGCCATGCATGCTTATGAATGTCATAAACTTAGTTATAAATTCCAACAGTGGTATCAGAGCCACTTGCATTATCGACATAACTGATTATTTTCTGTGCGAATATTATTGAATGTTTGTTGTTGTAAATTTGGCCTTGCTTTATATTTTTCTATTATTATCAAATACTATGATGTGATCTAAGGTTAATTTAGCAAGATAAAATTTGGGATTTTATGTATATATGTTGAGGCTGAATATGTATCGTTGTATGTTGAATTTGCAAATGTTGTTTAGATTCACTTAGAAGCCGACTAAGTTTGGTACATGCGGTGTTTGTAATTGGATTACAAATAATGAATTGAATCATAATTTGATTAAGAGATTCAAGTATTAATGAGATTAATACATATTAGGGTTTTAAAAAGTAGCATCTCTTTTCATGAGCAAAGCGAATTATAAAACACCCTCGAAACCGGCTTGCAAAATTGCCTTACACATGAACGTTTAAAATCAATGTAATTATATGATTAATTGATTGATATTTTTGTTTATACTCTGATTATGCTTGATTTGAATAATGATTCAAAATGCCTGGTGCATGAAATAACCCAAATTAACCCAATACGATTGGATTTTATTGAATGTAAAGGTTTGGCATATGTGCCATTTATTGTTCTTCAATTTCGATTTCATGGTAATTGTGCCTTGTTTAAAATTGGCTTTTATTGGCAAGTGTGCCCTTTCATTTTTAGCATAGATTAGTATAGAATTTATACAATGTATGTAAAGAAGATGGAGGTCGTTCGTTACTATGAAGATTGAAGAAAACCCTAGGTTCACCCTGATCTTCACATTGGCTTGTGAGATCAATTAGTTTTGGACTTTGTCATGACATGTTTACATTTATGCTATATATACATATGATGAATTTATGTCATGATGTATTTTTATGTTTTGTATCCTACGCAAACAAAGTCGATCCCTATAAATAGTAAGTCGTTAAAATGCCTTCCATAACCAATGCTTGTTAAGGCTTTGTTCATCGACGTGTAGGTTCTGCCTCCACAGGGTGCACCCGATTACTTTAGTGAGACGTGGGTGGATAATTGTGGTATCCATATTTTGGTTATGGTTAGACTTAAAATGGCTAGCAAAATGGTTTTGGACCTAGGGCATAAAAGGGATTTAATGCTGGGACATGAGATGTAAAAATCCCTAGAAATACAAGAATTATATTGGATATAATTGAAAAGAGTTTTTTGTTGGGTTTCTTATGCGAATAAACATCTAATATGCGCATCAAAAAATAATAACATCACACAAGTAACATCTAGGAACGTTGTATGTAATCATAATTAATAAAAGGAGGCCGAATATATAAACCTTTTATTAGCCGAATTGCTTTTCTCAAAAAGCTGGAATTGTCGAATTGCTTCCTTTGATTTGTGTTGGGCCGAATGCTATTGACAATAGGGATTACCAAAAGACGACTCCCCTCTACTCTCTCACACACACAAGATCGTTGATTAGGCTAATGTGAGCTAGGACTTCTTTAGAATCTCTATTCTAAAACTCACAAATAATTTTCTCTCTTTTGTTTGTGGCACTCACTAATTCAGCCAAGCCATGAAAGAATAGCAAGGAGTGCACCTTATTTATAGGCATATGAGGAGACCTAAATAGGTGCATAAAAGAATCCAAAATTCCCTCATTGACCTTGCAAAATTCGGCCCTCATCCTATTCAAGCAATAGGGTGTCGAATTTGCTTTCCTAGTCTCACTAGTTTTGCCTTTCTTGTCCCACAAGAACATTCACTTCCTAATTAATTTTGTCACATACAAATTAGGGTTTTATTTTCCTTGTAAAAAAAGAATAAAACTCCTAATTAGTTAGTGCATGTACCAAATTCATCATTGTCAAACAAGGAAAGTGACTCCTAAAAAATAGGAGAGGTGGTGTGTGCCGAATTTCTTCCTCCTAATTAGGATGAGTGTGCCGAATTTTCTCACTCCTAATTAGGTTAGGTTGTGCCGAAATTCTAATGGGTTTGATTAATGT
>CAODLS012555730.1:0-25219 GCA_948243855.1 Flueggea neowawraea
ATAGCGGTCTTAGGTCTCTCCCAGTGGAGTACTGCCTCCATTTTATTAGGATCTACCATAATGCCATCTCTCGACACTATATGTCCTAAGAATGCCATTTGTTCGAGCCAAAACTCGCACTTTGAGAATTTAACATACAACAAATGCTCTCTCAAAGTCTGCAAGACTGACATCAAGTGGTCCTCATGCTCCTCCTACTCATCGAGTATATCAGAATGTCATCGATGAAGACAATCACGAATCGATCCAAATACAATTTGAACACTCTGTTCATCAAATCCATAAATGTCGTTGGTGCATTAGTCAACCCAAACGACCTCATTAAGAATTCATAGTGACCATATCTAGTTCGGAACGCTGTCTTAGGAATGCGCTCACCTCTAATCCTTAATTGATGATATCCCGACCTCAAGTCGATCTTAGAAAACTACTGTGCACCCTGCAACTGGTCGAACAGATCATCTATCCTCGAAAGTGGATATCGGTTTTTCACCGTTACCTTGTTCAACTGTCGATAATCGATGCACATACGAATGCTCTCATCCATCTTCTTAACAAACAGCACTGAAGCTCCCCAAGGAGAAACGCTCGGTCAAACAAATCCTTTGTCTAACAACTCCCTCAACTGAGTCTCCAACTCCTTCAACTGGATTGGCGCCATCCGATACGGTGGAATCGATATCGGATATGCACCAGGTTGCACCTCTATAGCAAAATCAATCTCCCGATTAGGTGGAAGTCCTGGTAACTCCTTCGTGAATACATCAGAAAAATCTTGTACCATAAGTACGTCTCCAACCCTCAACTCTGATCCTTTAGATTCAGTCAGAACAAAAGATAAATATGCCTCACATCCTCAGTGAATAATATTTTCTGCTCTGACCGCTGACATGTATCCCCGTACCACACTGTCTCACTCACCCTGGTAACAGAACTCAGTCTGACCAGGCGGTCGAAAACATATTCTTTTGGCAAAGCAATCTAAAGTTGCATGCCAATCAGAGAGCTAATCCATGCCTAGGATAACATCAAACTCTCCCACGTTTAGCAAGATAAGATCGTCCTTCAACTCATGCCCATCTATGCCGACCAAACAACCTTGCACCCTAGATTCAGTCAACATCTTGCTACCCAGAGGTGATGAAGCCTCTAATAGCCTATCCAACTGATGCAATGCTAACCCAACACGCTCAACAAAAGGTGGGGTGATGAATCAATGAGATGCTCAGTATCAAATAAGACATATGCAGGAGTACCAGATATAGAAAGCGTACAAGTAACTGCGGCATTTGAGGTCTTAGCCTCATGACGGGTGAGGTGATATACCCGAGCCTGCTATCTTGAAGCACTACTCTGGGCTCTCTAGCCTCTGCTACTGCCCTGACCACCCTGACTGCGACTCCCAGAACCACTGCCAGCTCTCCTACCTATCCCGATACTCACTGTACCTGAGCCTTCTGTAATAGACTGTCTTGCCCGAGCCTCAGTACCCCACTTCACAGGGCACTCTGCCACCCTGTGACCCAACTATTTACAATGGAAATAGTTGTTGGTTTCTCTCTGACATACTCTCAGATGCCTCTTCTTACAGATCACATAGGACTGAATCAAATCCCTTGAGCCCTGTCCTCCACTCTGCCCTATCAACTGTACCACGTTGTAACTCTGGGTGCTCTAGCTAGATCTTTTCCCTCTAGATAAATGTTGGCGTCCCTGCTCCGACTGAGCTCACTGGTATCGGCCTTGCTGGCCCCCCGATGCACCATCTGTCCTCGCCCTCTTGGGCTCCCTCAGATGTCTCTCATTCATATACTCCATCCCCCTGACAACCTCTGTTATCTGCCTCACAGTGGTCGACCCCAATGTTGCCACCACTCTACTAATCGTAGGTCGCAACCCATCCAGAAAACGTTCTTGCTGAAGCCTCCTCTCCTTGGCTCTGGGGAGGTACATACCTACTCAAGTCCTTAAACTTTTTCTCATAATCTGTCACCGACATACTCGACCCCTGACAAAAATCACTGAACTCATTCACCTTCTTGTCCCGAATACTCTGAGGAAGGATAGACGCAATGAGTTCCTCATTGAATATGGCCCAACTAAAACCTCCTCGAGTCTCAAGGCTCCTCCAGCACCTAGCTGCTCGGCCACTCAGGAGAAATGCACCAAGTCTAACCTTGCTGGCATCATCAGTAATGCCCCAAGCCTCAAAACGATGATCCACCTCTAATAAGAAATCATAGGGATCCTCCCCCATCACACCTGAAAATCTAGGTGGCTGAAGCTTCATGAATATGTCCAAAATATCATCCTCCTTAGCCCGTGATGCAACAAGTGCAACCACTGGAGCAACAATTGCGACCTTCTCTGGCTGAGGTGGCTGATCAGGTGGCACTACTGGCGAAACAAAAGCTGCTTCTGCTGGCAGTGCTGGCTGATCTACCATTGGCTGATCAACTGTCAGTTGAACCGGCTGAGCTCTCTCTAAACGCTCAAGAACTCAAGTCATAAGCTCAAACATCTCCATCTGAATCATGCGAATCCACACCCAACTGAGCAACGTGCTCGATAGGCTCTCGCCTAGGTCTACCTCGACCTCTACCTAGACCACGAGCTATATCTACAGATGCAGACAAAATATGTATGCAGATGTCAGGATGCTACATGATTGCCTCAATACTGAGACATATATCAAAAGGGTGTACCGAAGCAATTGGACTGACTCGATCAAAGATAATATACGAACATAGTCACCCTGATACCACCTTTGCCATGACTCATAGTCGGGCCTGTGACCAGCGTACGAGGCAGACCGTCTGTGAAAGCCCGATCCATCCCGCACAAGCCTCTGTGTACAGACATTCTACCCGACTTATCCAAATATTTATTTAAAACATTTATAAAAATGTTTATAAATGAAAGAAAACCATATATATATATATACAATATAGTAAAAATATTAATAAAAATATAAAATCATCAGAGTTAATCCCAAAATACAAAAGTGTAGCCAGTATCCCAACAGTGGTCCGATATGGAGCTCTATGACAGAACAAAGTAAAGTCCGAACGAGGGGCACTCACTATAATGAAGAAGTACCTTACTAGGATCGAGGTACAGATCAGATGCTAAGTGTCAAAATGTCACATGTAAAAGTGGTTAAAAATAGACAACAGAAGAAAAAGGTGTAAGAATCCCTAGTGAGGAAATAACACTCCAGATCGCCTCATTTGTGCATCACAAGACTGGTTTGAAACCCGTTTTCAAAATAACGCACACATACATAGATACCACATAGTATACACACTACATACATAATACATTTTTTGAAATTCGTTTTACCAAAACGTTTGCATCCATATCATACAACATGCATTCAGACAATATATACATACACTTGTGAATTCATAATACGGGACCATGAAATATTTTCATGTAGCAGTGTGGACTCTGCCACCTGACTGCTCTATAAAAGCGTGTATTTGGCCGGATACACGGTCATCACATTACCCTGATAACTAGGGACTTAACAGAGCATTGGTATACCAAAGGCTACGTACCCCGTAGCTAGGTGTCCTCATGTCAAAGTGTTATATACATAGTATTTCACAACAATTCATGCATCATATTTTATTTTATTCCATCTTATGAAAAATTCTCTTGTATATATATACCAATACATACTTTATATTTTCCATAGCAAAACGTTGGTTATTAATAATTACATAATCCTGATTATTAATTAACCAAATAATTATTAGTCCATTTTCATGTCATAGCCCGACACATCAAAAACAATATACTCAATTTGAAGACACAGCCTATGTGTCTGAAACTATCATTTCACTCACCTGGTATCCAAAGCTGCGAATCAAATCAAACACCGCTTGCGGGTGGCTGTTCGCGCTGTCAGACACACGGAGCTGTAACAAACATAGACAGAACATATATCAAAATGTGGTACTGTGGCGGTACCAATGCATGGTATGCAAATGCAGTTGTTGACCCTCGGATTCATTGAAAATCTACATTGGGAGTGAATCCATCACCCTCAACCCAAAATATACAATCCACGTAAAATTACAGTTTGGTTTCCGATCAGTGTAAAATTACATTTTAGTCCCCGAGTCTTGACAAATTACAAAACATTCCTCAAAGACTGTCGGGGTTACCGACTAGACATTTATAAGTCAGAATCCCCAAATTCTATTCCGAACTCTCAGAATTCGCAAATTTATCCTAATTCCTTAAAACTACAAATATATCTCCAAGTTCTCCAAAATTACAAATCTAGAACTTCACTTTTCAAAATTACAAATTTATACTTCGAATTTTCAAAAATTACAAATTTGAAGTGAACTTTTCAGAAATTTACAAAATTATCTGAAACCACAAGTTTATTCGAAAAAATAATGAACTTTGGATTCAACCGACCAATATCGAAACCAATCATATATCCTAACTCTAATCGATCCCCTGAACACGAATCCAAACTCAAATTCCACAAATAAACTCTCAATCATGCTCAAATCATCAAAACCCGAACTAAACCCTAGTTCATTCAAATGGTCACCAAATCAATCGATTCAAAGCTTGAATCGGGTTCATCTAAGTCCTATCTAACATGATCTAGCATCATCTAACATTCATTCATTAATAATCATCCGAAAATTGAAACCCATTTCAAATTTGGCCAAATGACATTTTCATGAATCAATGCATGAAAATGAGTTAGAAATGAAGAAAGGATGTTGATCTTACCTCATAAATGGATTAGGAACGTTGGGGGAGCAATGTGAGAGAGTTTCAGACCGATTGGGAGTGATTTGAGTGAGAAAATGATAGTGAAAGTCGAGTTCAGCCATTTTAAGAGCTGCAGATAAAAACAAACCATTTCGACTATTACAAAGGCAACATACATCATACACAATGACAACGTACATTGTGGCTATGCACAATGTACGTTGTACCTCACAACGCACGTTGTGAAGCATCCAGTAGCCACGAATTCGAAGAAACATAACTCAACGCACGTCGTATCATGGCAACATACCTCGATCATCCTCGCATCACAGATAATGTACGTCGTACTTATACAACTTACGTTATGCTGTCTTTCCAGATAACATACATCTTTCTCACTCGACAATGTACGTTGTACTCAAGTCAACGCACGTTGTTCGCTCTCCAATCACATACTTGACATTTTACGCTTCCTAACATGCATCGGACCTCCCTCAAAATTCGATAACACCTAATCCTCGAAAGTGTTGGATTACTATGTAATCAATGCTAAGTGCCTAAGTAGGCTTAGGATAATTCCATCTTAAAACTGAAGATAGTCCTAAAGAGAGGTGGACTAAGGTAGAATGATTTAGGTGCATTATGACCAAGGCCTCTACATGCTCTGTGCAGAACTTGTGATACCAAAATTATGTGTTAAACATCTATTATGGGCTGACATTATATGCAAACAGAAACTTAATATGAGACTTTTCAAAATTGAAGGATTGAATAAGATATTACAATATAACTCAATAATGCAATAGTAATTGCCCATTGTTCTAATTGCAACTACTAATAGAATAGATTCATAAATTGTTCTTTATAGAAGCTTCTTAAAAGCAACACTGCAGCAACAACTAAATTAACTTTTAACTAAACATAAAACTACTTCCACCAAGGAAAAACAAAATAACACTTCTTATAGAGGAAGGCAAATTAACACAACAGAAACGAACTAAAATAAAAAAAAAATAACTGAAAGCACCTACAACATTGAATGTATATATTTTCACTATTAATGTGTTAATCTAAAAAAAAGTGTTAATTTGTTTATTTTTTTAATATACTTTTTTTGCAGTTTATTTCTGTTATTTATTTCCACAACTTACCATAAATAAAGATTTGTCATGTAAAAAGCGTTGAAGAATCTGTCCAAGTGACTATTTTGGACAAAAACATAGTTTAGTGATTGTCGTGGGCAAAACTCCAAAGTCGAGTGGATAAAATTATTCTTTCACCCCGTTTATTTGCAGTATTCATGTAATCTTGTAATTTTCCGTGTATTTTCAGTTTGAGTATCAATTTAATATAGTGTCAGATAGGTTGCAATTGAGTATACCTTTTTTCATTCTTGCTGTCATTTAATATCAAATTTAATTTTCTTTGAATAATTGCGTTAACAGGCCACCATTACCATCGCCTTTGCACCAGACCCTCCATAACCACCACTTTCCGAACACACCTCCGCCACCACTATTAAGATAACACACTCAATTGAAAGAACCTTAGCGCAGATCAACCCTATCACTGAACCCACCGAAAGCACACCTCCGTCACTACAACTGCAACAACCACCGTCACCACCACTGAATACTCTGTTTTTTCTATTGATAAAAGGCAACAAAATCTGGCTCAATAATTTAGTAGTTCAAATGCAAGAGAACGTAAGAGTCAATTTATTAAACAATAAACTCTTCCGCAAAATTAGAGCAATTATTACATGAAAATCTATTACTGGTTTACAACTAAGAAACAAAGATGGCCTTTATGGTGGATTTGCAAAACAGAGAAGTGTTTACAACTGAGATTCTGAGAAAAAAAGATCAATGCTTGAGAGAGAGACGGTTGAGGGGATTCAGAGAGAGAGAGAGAGAGCGGTTTGAAAGAAAAACACGAAGAAGCAGAAGAAGTGAGAGAGAGAGAGAGAGAGGAGAAGGGAGGAGAAAACGAAGTAGAAGTAGAAGAAGAAGAAGAAAGAAAACGTCGTGGTTTTAAAGGATTTTAAAACTACACCGTTTCAAAATTTTCATTTAACTCCATGAAAACTTTCTCTGTAGTACCTATAAGTTAGTAAACCTACTTTTTAGTCCCTATAAAATGCCACTTGGGCTTTTTGCTACATGGCAGCGCCAGATCAGCAAATAACCACATCACCATGCCATCTCAGCTACCACATCATCAACTTTACAGAATTTTTGAACAAAAAGTTAACAGTGACATATTTGTTACATAAATCAATGTTGGTGTTTTTTTATAACTTTTAAAATTCATGACATATTTGTTAATTTAAGCAAAATTAGTGTTTTTATAATTAAATAAGCCTAATTATACAAAGATCTAACTTGACGATTTCAATAAATAAGACAAAGAAATTGAACAAAATCTTATAGAGGACTTTCTTAATATTTAAGAAGCAATAAATTTCGATATATACATACCTGTTAACTTTGTTGTCCAACTTACTTAGGAGATGTTTGACATCTTTTGGAATTTCCGTCAGGATCTTCTTAATCAGTTCCCGCAAATCTTTGAAATCATTTTCGGACTTCAAGCCTTTTGTATTCATATTTGAAGCTACCAATTTGACTCCCCACCTTGGAGTTATAGAACACTGTTGATTGGATGAGGTTCCATATATATAACGACGTTCTGATAAAACAACGGTTTCCACAGATAACATTCCATGCAGCTGTCCACGTGCATGCAAGTTCTTCAACTCCTTAATAATATTCCTATAAACAAAAAAAAGTTAAATTAATTAAAAAATGATGAGAATTATATTTCACAAACTATCATACCTTAAAATATATCGCATATCTTCCGTTAAACGAGTTTCCTTTATACTGCGAAAGGTAATTGTTTCCACAGGTATCAATTGGCGTGACTCCAAAATTTTTGTCAATGTTTTTCCCTCCTCCAACTGCCATTTATTTTTTAAATTAAGTGCAAGCAAACAAAAGACATTTAATAAACCATCCACTTCGCATATGATTGTAAGCTTCAAGAAAAAGGTGTAAAATTTGGCAGTTCGCAATAACTTAGATATCAGATTAACTAATTTCAAACGGAAAAGGTGGTAGATATTTAACTAATTAGTTCGATAGTAGATTTAAAAACATATTTAATTTTTTTTTGATATGCTAAAATAATTTAGTCAATTTTTAATTAGATTCTTTTGATATTTTAATACGATATATTTAGTGATTTTTTTGGAGTCAAATTATATTTGATTTGTAAAGTATTAAATGGTGTCGATATTACTAAAAAGTTATCATGTCAAAATAAGAGATGGTTGAAAGTAAAATATAATAAATTAAGTATTTTTTTATGTAGCTTTCTTTCTGGGTTTTATTTGGCCTTTTTCAAAATAGATTTTTTTGTTTTTTTCTGAGTTTTTTTTTCCTGAAATTAGACCTCTTTTTTTTTTTTTGTGTGTAGGAAAATGAAGAGAATTGGTGGTGTAAGAGTTTCTCAAAATTTGTTTGTGAATCAAGAAATGGAGGTAAGGTAAAAGAAAAAAATTATAAAATAATTTAGTCAAATTTTTAATAAGATTCTTTTGATATTTTAATATGACGTATTCAGTGATTTTTTTTAAGTTAAATTATATGTGATTTGTAATGGTGTGGATATTACTAAAAAAATTGTCATGTCAAACTAAAAGATGGTTGAAAATAAAATATAATAATTTTAATAAAATATAATAAATTAAAATTACAATAAGTTTTAATGGATAATATGTTTTTTCTTTTAAAAATAGAGAGAGAGAACCTTTTTACGACGTTTCTCTTCTTCTTGGATTTCATGTTTCGTCAAATCATTAGATTCTGCGAGCACAGAACTTGTCTTGTTCTTAATGGTATCCAACTTCTCAACCTCAACGTCCCCCAACTCCGCTAATAGGTCAAATTGGTTGTTGCCCATTGCTGCTAAAAAGCAGTTGTATGGTGTTTATTAACTATAAAAACATGAGGATAAAACGGAAAACTATTTATTTTGTATTCTCAACATTTTGAAAATTTTTATTAGAAAAAATAAGAATTACATGAAAAGCAACCATCTAAAGTAAGTTTGAACATATGATGAGTGTGTTGAACTCTTATTTGTTTTAAAATGTTTTTAATAATAGATAAAAATATTATGTGAATAAGTATTTGTATGATTGAATGTGAAGTCTTAGAAGAAGTGTACTAAAGTGAAGATTGCCGATAATTTGGAGTCATTTAATTGGTTATGAAAATCAGGACTCGAGTCAAAATTATTCAACTCATGCCATGCAAGTGGAAGAAATCATTTTGGAGCGCCTGAAACACGTGTCCATGTCTGAAATGCACGTCTCTTGGTCATTCATTCAACTACATGTTGTTTTGTGTTGCTGTTGTTAGTGAAAGAAATCTCTCACTCGTATCTGTTCAGAACTGAAGGATTCAGCGCACGTCTTAAGCCATGAAACGCTTGTCTCTCTCCAGATGTTTCGAATTTCTCCAACGGCTACTTGAACAGTGTTAGAAATCAAAGCAAATGATCCAATTTGACGTCAGCAAATGTGAAACGCACGTCTCACCCCTTGACATGCATAGGGGTGTAATCGAGTCGAGCCGAGCTTTGGAGTGTTCAAGATTGGTTCAATTAAAATTTTTCGAGCTCGAGCTTGAACTCGAGTTCTTCCTTGAGCTCAAAATCTTGTTCAAACTCGGCTCGTTACAAAGCTCGCGAGCTCATGAACTTGTTCGCGAGCTTTTCGAGCTCAACTAAGCTCAACAAATATTCAAATAAAATTGTAAACGAGATTACAAGTTCAAATTAGGTGAAAGCTCTAAAAGAATACATTTAAGATTATGTTTGTTCAATAAAATCATGTTGAGCATACAGTTGAACAAAAAATATTAGAAGTTTCATTTTGTTTCACAAGTTCAACATAATATTAAATATTATACGTGTATACTTGTATTTTTATAGGTACAATCGATTGGTGCAAGCATGCACTTCTATTGATGTGACTCAAATATTAAATAATATTCCAAATTTAAGTTTTTTTATAATTTAGTTTAAAACATATATAGTCATATATACATTTATATATACATATACACATATATATATATAAATGAGCTTACAAACGAGTTTGTTCACGAGCATTGTTTATGAACACATAAATGAGCTTGTTCGTTAGATTTTGGGTGTTCAAGCTCGGCTCGTTTATTAATTCGAGTTTAAAATTTTGTTCAAACTCGAATCATTTATTAACGAGCCGAGTCATTAATGAGCTTTTATCGAACCAAACACCAAGTAGCTCGCGAGTAGGTCGACTCATTTACAGCCCTAGACAAGCACATTTCGTGCCCTAAATGTGCGAAACCACGTTGAAAATGAAGAGAGACTCGCGTCTCACATATGCATGCTAGTTTCATAGTACGAATTTCAGATATTGGAAGCTTGTGAATGGCCAATCAAATGATGTTATTCAAGGATCACTTCAGTAATTTTCCATCAAGTACAAAAGGCCATTTTTTTTATCATAATTTCAACAAAAACATAGACTCTACACACTCATTTGCATTCAAGAGCATTCAAGTTCATTCAAGAGCAATTTTCTTACTTTCCACATCAACACTTACTAGAGCTTTGTTGGTTCTTCACTTTCTATCATTCTAAAGCCTTAGCAACTTGTGTTAAATTTCAAATTTGTTGAGAGAATCTCGTTGGGTTTAGAACTTTGTATAGGTTGGGTTTTGAGAGACTAGATTGTTGGGTATTTAGGTGTCATTTGAGCAGTAAATCAAATACGGTTTTCTTTTAGGTGGGATTTGAGCTGGAAATCAAATCGAGAGAGTTGAAAGTTCCTGCTAAGTTGAAAGTGGAAGTTGTAAAGTATACAAGGAAGCCCTTGAGTGGCTAGCTAGTGGAAATCTCAATAGAGTTTCTTAGGGAGTTGACGTAGTCACTTCAAGAAAGGCCGAACTACTATAAAATCTGTGTTTACATCTCTCTTCACTCTATTTACTTTGATTTATTTTGTTTATGTACAATCACACACTTGCACCTTATTACTAGCATCTTGAACTAGTTTTTGTATTAGCAAGAAAATAGAAAAGATTGCAACACTCTATTCACCCCCTTGAGTGTTCTTGGTTTGTATAGAGTGTTGGGTGAGTGATGGAGTACAACGGAAATAAGAAGGATTCCAGACTATATTAATTTTTAGAGCCTAAATACGCCACAAAAACATGAAATTTTTCACATAATTATAAATAATGGATGATATTTACACTTAATGTGAGTTTCATAGGGTCAATTAAAGAATACCACCTAAGAAATCAAAAATCAAATTACGCTAATATAGGGTCATTGTTAATTTTTCATTCTCAAGATCTTATGGGTTTTGTAGATGACATTATTGTCCCTCCTCTTGTGACTATCTTTACTGATGACAATCCTCTAATACCCATTCTAGATCCAGCAAATCGTCAGTGATTTGGTAATGATCAGTTAGTCCTCACGTCGCTTTTTTCTTCTATCACTGAATACATCTTTCCATAAGTTATCAGTGTCCTGTCTTCTCAGGCTGTATGTATCACTCTTGCTAACACCTTCAGCACAATCTCTCAAAAGAATTAGCTTCAACTGAATATTGAACTTCAGGAATTGAAGAATAATTATCTTCATAAAACAAAGTCTTTCGCCGCTGAAGTTGCTGTGGCGGGCCGTACAATCACACATACAGAGCTTAATTCTATTTTGTTATCCGAAATATCTTATAGTATTATGGAATAATCGTGGCCCTGATCATCGAGCAAAGATGTAAGCTTCAATCTGATTGGAGATATCTTTACCAGGTTGTTAAGGGCTCAACATTTTTCAAAATTAATATTCTAAACTGTAGTTTCACTCTCATCTATCATCTATCTACCTGATGGGGAGATTTTTAAAAATATATCTATTATGTGCTGTGTATACTTTATGAATACTTAGGGTTTCCTCTCGTTCTCTTTCTTACTGTCAGCGCCTCTCTTTAGGGTTTTGGCTTCCTTTCTTCTTCTTCTTCTTCTTCTTCAAGCTTTTCGCTTCTATTCTACTGAGTAGTATAAGATTTAACTCTCCTAAATGTTGGAAATAAAATAGTTTGCCATTAGATCACGATTGACTAGTATAAGATTAACTTCGCTAAATGTTGGAGATATCTATTATACTGATTAGTACTCTCTTCGTCCCATAATAATAAACACACTTTTTTATTTTGTGTGTCTCAAAAAATAAACACACTTTTTTTATTACATTTATTATTAATACAGTTACAATATTATCTTTATTTAATCACTTTTTTCAACTAATTAATTATTAACGCATTTACTCAAAGGTTATAAATGAAAAAAACTAATAAAATTAAATTAATTTAACTATTAAAACTACAGTTTCTTAATCCCATGAAAAGTATTTAGTGTATATTATTATAACACGAAGAGAGTATAAGATTTAAACCTTTTTAGCATTGAGTTTTTTACATTTACGAGATTTCCTTCTAACACTAATAGAATAAGCGATTTTATGTCAAACTGAAAAGCGACAAAAACGTTTTGCGCTAATCGTCGCAAAATTTGGCGAGACAATTAGAGAATAATGGAGTAGCAACTACCGGCACAAGAAGCAGATGCAGCCATGCAGGTCTATGTGATCCGACTGACTGCCGATGCGCCCTCTGCATCGTCACCCACGCCACCAACCCATCGAGCCAACAGCTTTTTTTAATGTTATTCATTTTATCAAAGTTAGTTAATTGATCTAATTCTTTCAATAAATTATTAAATACTATTTTTCATAACATTAAAAATAAATTTAGCATCCAAGTTCAACTCCAACTTTGTGTCAAAAGTTTCCTTACTATTTAGTGTTGAAATTAATTTCAGGCAAATTTGGTGACAAAATTCCTCACTAAGAACATTTAGAAATGCCTTTTTAAAAAAAAAAAGGAAAATGCCGTCACTAATTTTCATCGGTAACACAATTTAACATCAAATTTCTTTGGTTAGCGACAAACTTTTTTCGATTCTAACTTGCGCTTCTTTTTTCAGTCAACATGTCAGCATCAGATCAATAAATCTAACAAAATACTAACAACATTGACCTTTTTTAACGTTAAATTTACTTGATCAGAAAAATAAAAGTTCAGTAACATCTAAAAGACTAAGGTGAGCCATAGACATACACACATACATACATACATTAATTAAATGCTCTAAAAAACAAGTATACACTCTAATTTATGCAAAATATTGTATCAAAATTCAAGAAAATATTACATATAAATGACGTTATTGAAGAATTTATTAAATTAAAGATTAAAAAAAGTTAAGGATACAATACCTCAAAAGGCATGAAATATTTCTGGATATCGAGGTCTTCGAAAGAACGATTAGAGGCATCTCCAAAGTGGTGAAAGGGGTGCATATAAAGCACAAGAAATTCTACAACTACCAATCAACGTTGTATTAAAGTAATTATTAATTTTCTCTAGTGATTAATTGACATATTGTCGGTTAAGAAAGAAGAATTTGAATCTTATGTTTATCAAGAAAACTCGCTGATATGTTCATGCTTGAACGTGTTTCCAATATTTTTAATGAAAAAATATTCTTTAATAATTATCAAATTATATGGTGGATACATATAGTCTGGGTCAACGCCACTGAAAGTTTCTTTACTAAAGAAATATCTGCATTTTGTCTATGGCCAATTCAAATCTACAAGAAATAACTCGGTGGCTGATGCGTTTCTTTTTCTCATAACAGCAATATAAACGTAACAACTCACAATTAGGAACGAATTTAATAATTATTAAGCACTGCCATCAAATTGCAGCAGGTCAAATTGAATTATTTGAAAGTTTTGCATCAATTTCTATGCGACGAAAATGTTATATGAAGTTTAACAATTTTGTCGAGAAAAAACGTAACAATTTTGTCGAGAAAAAATGTGAGATAGAGAAAAATTTATTCATTAAAATCCGTAACAAATAGCATAATGTTTATGGAATGACGCTTCACTAAAAGTTGCGATGACAGTTTTCTCCTTCATGGTGTTGTAGCCTCGTGGTACGACAAAGTACTTTGAGTAGTAGAGTTTTTTCGGTACTCAAAGTCATTATTTTGGTAATTTATTTTAATAAGATTATCTGCTTATATACATAAAAAGGGGTCTCTCTTTTGAATTTTAGATATGAATAGGTTTGAAATTTCAGTAAAGGAATATTTACAATCGATAAAGGTCCTGCTCAATACCAAGTCGCAAATATTTCAAACAAAAAATTCCAGATTACTTAATAAAAAAACGGCATGATATTTTGACAATGAAAATTACATGATATTTGAGATGTTCCTAAGTTTGGCACTTCACTTTTTCATAGAACTTAAATGTCGATTTGACCTAAAATATTTTATCATGAAATAATAAAAAATGGTTTTTTTAACATTAATTTGATCGTGAAATAAGATTAATTTATAAAATCTCGGCTGTTTTCTTTTCTTTTCTTTCCTTTTCCTTTATTTTCTTTTCTTTTATTTTTGATCTATTTGATAGAGACTTTTGTAGATCCTTTTACTTTTTCTAATAATTTTTAAACAAGAAATTACAACCATATTTTTACAATTTGTTTACTTTCTTATCTTTTAGATATTTTTTGAGTGTTTTGTTGACTTAGTGGTAGTCAAATTCACCTTAGATCTTGAGGTCATGAGTTCAAAACTCATCTTAAATGAGAAAGAGTTTGATAGATTAAAAAATGTCTTTAGAGTCCTTATCTATATAATATATAAAAAATTGACATTTGACATCCTAAATTTTGAAATGTGGCATTCTAATTTAATGACACTTGTCATTTCCATTAATATATTCAATATCTTAGACAATATTCACTTCTTATTAAGAACATAAAAAAATAGAAATAAATCTTATAAGAATTTCAATATTAATTTTTAATTTTTATATTTTTTAATTTGAGATAATTTTTATAATAGTCTCGAATATTTATAAAAAATAAAAATAAATTCATAGTATCCGGACAATGTCTGGAGGTAAAACTATAAAAAAATGGAACATTAATTCCTAAACTACAAGAGTCTTTTGATCTATTTTGAAACTATATCCCAACATTTTATTTCCAAATATAATAGTTTTTTGAATCTAATTCCTAAACTATCAAAATCTTTTGATCTATTTTCTCGTTCACCCTCTATGTCTGTCAATTCTCTTATCTCTCTCTTCTATACCTCTCTCGTGTGATCTATCTTCTCTCTCTATCTCAACCTCCTTAAACCCTATTGTAATGGAATCGTGATCTAATACTCTCCGTCGTCACTTCCTCCACCTCCTACTGCGATACTCTTATGGATTGGAACTAGTGGAGGAGGACGTTGCCACTTTCTCAATCTATTTCTCTCTCTTTCTCTTCCGTTCGCGTGAGGCTTTTGGTGTCAAAGGAGTTAATCGCGATGGCCGAGATGATGGAAGACTCCGACGAACTCTCCAACAAGCGGCCTCTATGTGTATAATTATGATAGCAATCCTTAAAAATTTACAGAAACTATAAATCAATCCTTAGCTGTAACTGAACCGCCGCACACATTAGTGCATAATCATAGTGTTAGTGCCTGATTTTTTTTTTTAAAATATAAGTGAGTCCCTTAGAATTTGCTAACAGCTCCTAATTTTAGTTTAAAAGCACGAATTGTACACTAGTTGCACACTTATTTACATCGTTTTGTGCACCTTTAGCAACTTTTAAACTAAACCAGTTTCAAAGTTTATATTTAAACAATTTTAGCACCATTTTTAAATAGTTTCTACGATAATTTTACATTCAAATAACTCTAAGCTAAGTTGTTTTAAAATAATAATAAATTTGAAGAAAATCAACAAAAATAATCTAAATCAATAAAAATTTAATTTGTAAATGATTCATGCCCTGTACACCGCTTGTACACTGGTTTTGCACCATTTGTACACCAGTTGTACACCAGTTGTACGTCACTTGTGTACCTCTGAACAAATGCTGTAAAAAGATCTTTTTTAGCGTTTTTTCTTCATTTTATCGAGAGGAACTATAAATTTTATCACGTGTTAGGCTCGGTTTTAAGTAGTTGTGTAATTAATTTAGCTTTTATTGGTAGCTTTAGAAATAGTTTCACCACTTTGTATTTTTAAAAAGCTAGCATATTATACTCGTATAAAAATAAAGATTTCCTAAAAAAAAAATACATATAAATCCATAATTCAAAACAGGCGAAATTGGGGCATTTGGATGGATTAAATTTCTTTTTTTTTTGGTTCATGTCTCTCATTAGAATTACGAACAAACTCAGTCTCTAACTATCATATAGACCGAATTTCAATGTCAATTAGCACGGTTTACCACTTCTCCACAGCTTGTAGCATTTAATTTAAAATTTATAAATTTGAAATGTTATGATTTTAGTAAAATATTAATATTTCATTTGGAGGTTTTTAAAAAAACAATTCATATTAATTTATAAATTCTGTATAACAAGGATAATTTTATAATCACTATCTTCTGATACCATCTAAACAAACACAAACATAACGAAGCAAATTAACTATCTTGAGTAAAAAAAAAAACACTATATCTTACAATTATACCATATACCTAATTCAAAAACACCGCAATAACTAAATGAAACTAATGTCCTTTGGGAATCTTCTGCCAACCTTAATGTAATTCATTTTCTACTTTGGCAACTAATACAACTCAAATTTAAAGAGGAGAGACTAGAAAACTCATAATCACCCCCGCGAGAGTCGAATGTTCAAATTGTTAATTTATCTAGATCCGTCAACTAATACAACTCATAACCATCTTAGATCGAATATTGCACGTTAACACTAAATAAATGGCTTAAGACATAATGGTACCCCTCAACTCCGTCAATTCAAAATGGAAATTTCATTTTATATCGGCTGAATGTGACAACTGGAAATTGCTGTCTATGATGACTCTGTGAATGCTCATATTAAAGTGTGCAAAATGTTAATGACGAAGCACTACATTTGTATAATGTATATATAAAAAATTAATGAGAAAAATGAGTTATTGTTGCCTACCTGTTACACTGTTGTCTGTACAGTGTAACAGACAATTTGCAGTTAGGGAATCTTATAGAAAATTTGAGGTTTTCCAGTTCTCAAATTGCAGTCTTAGGGTCTAAATTGCTCAAATTCCTAACTTCAAACTTCTAACAACATCTCCAATGGTAATTTTTATTTTAAGGTACAATTTTGATATATTTAATTATATAGACTAAAAAAAGTTGTTTTTTAATGCAACTCTTTAAAATTTAATGGTTAATTTGTTAGTTCATGTAAGAAGATCAATAATTATTTTACATCTCTTTTTTATATTTTTATTTATATTTATTATGTTTTCAATCAATAGAGTTAGACTGTCATTAATGTCATATAATATAATGAGTGTGTATGACCTCCGCAATTAGCAAATGAAAGTAGCTCTTTATTTTATTTTTAGATTATAAAGAGTGGGTTAGAGTTGTATTTAATTAAATGACTTGACTCTTTATAATAAAAAAATATAATAGGTTTAAAGAGAGTATTGAAGATGCTCTAAATACCAATAGCTTAGCTCTTCAACTTCTCATCTATAAGTTTCTAAGCTCCAAGATCAATTTATTTTCTTAGGTTCTTAGCCACAAGAAGCTTTAGGTCCTCAATGAATGAGCTCCTAACTTGTGCCTTAGTATCGGTTCTTCATCTCCTTGCTGCTTCAGCTCCTCACAATCCTACACAAACAAATGTATGGAAGGAATAAACATTGCTCCTCTTTACCCTCTCTGATGCTCAAGCCAGTTTAAGAGATGAGTTTAAACTTTTAGAGCAGGTTATTAACATTGTCTTATGAGTGAGTATGAAGATGGTATTAATAACTACCTAAGAGGTAGAGTGAATATATGGCATTACTTTCGTATCGGTTATTTTTCTTATAGTGACACATGCATTGCATATTTTGTGCATTTGCTTAACTGAACCTTTCTATGTTGAGCCTTTGCCAAGGTTACGACTCAAAATATGGTGTTAGTCTGATTGAGTTGGAGTCTAAGAAGGAAGAAACCAAGCAAAACTTGTTGCTATTGTCATCCAGAGGAAATACATTTCCTGAAGTGAAGTCATCGCATGGCAACTGACTAGTAATCTCATCTAACCCCAGAATTATATGTGGAATACACTTACCAAGTCTATGCCTATAGGCTTTTTCCTGAAACTCCAATTTATCTTCTGCTGCAGTAGATATCCGGCTTAATTCGCTGCCAAATCATAAACGCAAACTCTTGCCGGCTGCGAAGTAGTTATAAGCATGTACATCTTTCCTTGGTAAATATGCGCACTACAGTCCCAACTGCATGTAATTATATTGTCAACAACAATAGGATAGTTCAAAGGATCACAGTGCTCATGCCACACCTGATTAGTCAAGTCGAAAGAAAACACGCGTTGCTCACCAACATCGTCTCCTATATAAGCAGAAGTGTCACTCCTATATACAAGATCTTGCAGAAGGTAAAATATAATGAAAACTCAGGACAGCAACCAAGATAGTAGGCGTCATGAAATGGGAGATCAGGCAACTTGGACCAAATTCTGGTTGATAGATCTAACGTTTCAAATGTTGGATTTGGAATTTCAATCATATCAAATGGCCTGCGATACCTGGAGCTGCCTGCAAGAACATAAAGCTCCCCTTCGACTTGCACAATTCTAGGATTTGGCTTCACTCCGATCAAAGGTTTACCTTTCTTCCAACCTCCCATCTTCTTGAGATCATAGATATGCACATCCCGTGGATATTTAACAGCATGATCATTATGACATTGTTTCGAAACTAGACTTCGTGATTAACAAAATCTCCATCAATGAGAAAGACTCTGGACTGTGAAACAAAAATCCCATACTCCGAGGCATTTGCTTGAGCGGCGACTGATTCAAGCAAATAAGTGAGTTGTTACAACCTAAATTAGCCGTCAAAGTTCCAATCCCCATGAACAAGGCTACTATGCTCCAGCTGTCATGCTTTCATTTCGAAACACTCCCGTCGAATTTAGGTACAATCAAATTACCATCAATAGTTTCTTCCTTAAAATGGCTTTGTAGTACCTTATTTGCCAATTTCTTCACCTTCCGATACAAGAAATGCAGTGTTTTATTTACTAATGTCTTCACCCTTTGATGCAAATGATATAATTCTTTATGTTTCAACTTCACCCTTTAAAATGCCAGCAATAATTCTACCAGTATCAACATCGATTGAAATTTATTTTTCATTTTTAAACTTGGAAGTTGGAACCAATCGAACATGCCTTGATATTAATGAGTCACAGCAAGAAGTTTTGATCTGCGTTTGCATCTTCTTATGTCTTCAAATATATAAAACATACTTGGCTTTTCTACTAATAAATCAAATCTGTGCCATACTTGACAATAAAGCAACGAACACCCGTTAGGGACTCCACACACGCTTCCCCTAGACCAACAACAAAATTGTCAAGATTAGATTATTTGTAACGGTCAAAATAACTAATTCTTTAGGAATCGAACTCTCGATTCTTTAATGATGAAATTTATTCTAATATTAATAAATTACAAGTCCATTGATTAAATAAGTCTTACTTAACAGAAAACATATATAATATATATATAGATAAGCTCAAATTTTTCTCTAACCGTAAGTTCGATAAATATAGACGTGAATTGATTGTCAGCTACAAATTACACAAGTAATTCACTTCCTTATTACGCGGCGTCGTAGCCTAGTTTTTTGCAAAACCACTTTGAGTTGCTAAGGTTCCAACTTCCTAGATCACTGCATTGCAAGTTAGATCAATAATATAACCAATTGACTAAAAAAAAAACTAACACGAAAATTTGACAAAAGACTTGATCAGCCACCTCTAAGCACGTTCTAGAAAAATTCAGTGGCCACTCGAATTCGGACATAAACCAGCATAAATTCCATTATATGCAACCAAGAAATCTCAGTTATTCCAATGAAGAATGATATGCCATTATATCTTTGACTCATTTAATCAACTCCAAAAAAATTACTAATTGCGGCTTGTCTATTTTAGAAAATGGACATGGACAAATTTAGTATTTTATACCAATGCGCTTGCAGCTTATTATACCGAATTCAACTCCACCACTAAAAAGTTGTGGATTCGATTTTTATTGAGAACAATTAAAATGAGTAAAGGACTTATCAAAAAAAGTATTTTATCTTATTTGTTTCAGAGTGAGTTTTAAATTAGCTTTCGTTTTGGACCAAAAGTTTAGTCCTATAATATAAGTACTTCTCAGAAATCAATTGGACATTTTTTCAGTGTTGACATTTGACTGTCTTACGTCGTACATTAACTTGTTCGTGTTGGTGTGTGTTCTAATCAGGATTTTCTCCTTGTTTTTACAACTTCTGAAGGCCAAGTTCTGGAATTGCTCTGTTCTATTAGGGGTTAAGTGCAACCTTTTGAAGGTCACTAACATGTTGAAGATTACATGCTTTCTTTGTTCAGCCTTTTCTTTTTTCTTGAGATTGTTATATTTGTTAGAGTCAAAATTTGTTTTAAATCGTGAGGTTTTGGGTTTGAGCTACAGCATGGTGTGGGAGAAGAGAATTTTCAAGGATTTTTAAAATTTCAGGGATGGGTTTCCCAAACAATTTTATTACAAAATTTATTAAGAGTTTGTTAGCAATAATAGTATATACTAGTGTATGCACTTGCATCGTGGCACTACATTCAATATAGATGCATGGTGAGTTAACAAATTTAGAAATAAATTTTAATAAAAAATTACAATTAATTTAAGTTCATAAGAATTGTGATTGACTTTTTTTTTAAAAAAAAATTGATTCAACTTTGATTAATTTTTGAATAAATTAATTCTTTTGGAACTGATTTCAAAATTTCCTAATAAGATCTTCATAAGATCTTTAATCCTCATCTTCTCCATTCTTGTTAAAAAATAAATAAAAAAGCATCACAAAATTCAAACACTTGAGCAAATTAAATATAAGAAAGAAAAGTTGAAAAATGGACTGGGTATATGGACCTTTTAGGTTTTAGCCATTCCTAAATTTTTTTCTAGCAAATTCGACTAAATTTTTGAAACTAATTACAAATTCCTAGCATTCATTATTGTTGTTGCCTCAAAAAATGAACAATATTATTAGTGAATACTTGAATACTCGGGAATCGTGATCGTCACTTTGAGACCTAAAAACAAAAGGCACGATGAGTTCATGATGCTCCATAGGGGAGTTTCAAACGCTCAAATTAGTAGAAAATTCGACTGAGTATTAGTGTATGTAGAGAATATTACATACTTTGACAAGTTGACCTCCCTGTCTATTTATAGGGTGGCGACTAATGGTTAAGTGTTCATGTTTTGTAACGTTCTTCATTGATTGCGGTTGTAACATTTTCTGTTACATGGAGTTAATTGTGTTTAATGGATTTTTAACCATGTGTCATCAATTGCTCTCCACTCTTTCTTCGGGTCCTCCAAAGACGAAAGTAAAAAATCTGATACGTGTACCAAATGAATTTTATATTCTCATGCAGCAGAGGTTTAGGTCCTTAATTGGCTGTTTGCAACTGAGTTGACTCATTATTGCAGACTCAGGACCATCTATCTTTGGCTACTCTTCCTAATTTGGCTGCCACATCGTTCAATTGATTCCATTCTCAATTTTCTTCCTTTTTCTAATTTGAACAAAGGGTGGTTATCATTTATATCCCTTTATGTTTTAATGATGAACCAAATTGAGTTTGATATTTAAGTATTGACGCATAAGTGATATTGGCTAACTTGAGTAACTAAGGTGCTCTAACTCGAGTAACAGAAAGTGTAACTCGAGTTGTCTAGGGGCCATATAATTTAAGTAAACCAAAAGTCTAACTCGAGTTAGATATCCAACAACATCAAAGATGAAAATTCAACTCGAGCAACATCATGCATTACTCGAGCAACTGGAAGATGAAGCACTAACTCAAGTAAACCAATTGCCTAACAGAAGTAAACCCTTAGAGGCAAAAAGACACACATACAAGGTTCAAATGTCGAGGTTCCAACGGTCATAAAAATGGCTAACTCAAGTAACATAAAATCTAACTTGAGTTACATACATTAAGGGTTATTTTCTTCAAATGGATAATTCGAGTAAGCCAAATCTGTAACTCGAGTTAGCGGGTGTGTCAGAACATTAAATGAAGGGTTGCTCTATCTCACAATGTCTACATTTAATCCTCCAACAGCCATATCGACTTGCCAATCTATAAATAGCCTCAAGGAACATCAGAGAATGTTGTTGTTCATCACTTGCAAACATCTTACAACAACATCAAACTTTCTCTTGCTCAAACTTGTAAATCATTCACACATCTCTCAAAAGTGACTTTCACTTGCAAATTTATTATTTCTTGAGAGTGTTCATTATTAATTTCGTTATTCATTGTCAATCTTATCAATGTATTAGAGATAGAAATAGTTTTTTTGTTTGTCTAGAAAACAAGGGTTGTATTAGTAAAGGTTTAATCTTGCACCCATTGAAGCAAGATGTTGTGTTGGTTTAATCTTGCACCAATTGAAGCAAGAGTTTGTAGAGGTTTAATCTTGCACCCTTTGAAGCAAGGGATATAATGGATTCAAAATCTCAAGGGGAAGCTTGAGGAGTGGACGTAGGCTAAGATGACCGAACCATGATAAATATTGGCTTTGATTTCTCTATCCCTTCTCTCTTTATATTTATTGTTTATGTGTATTGGATACATTATTCTTACTTTGCTTTTGTTTATCTTGAATATTTTGATAATTGCAAAAACATTTTTAAACAAGTTTTAAAAGTCAAAAATTCAATTCACCCCTCCTTTTTGGATTGCTATTTCGGGCCAACATAATTGTTGTAAGAAGAACTCTTGGTGGCTAGCATAGTGGAACTTAATATTTGTTTGGGGATTTTTTGGGGAATAAACTTGAGTACGATTAACTCAAGGAAGGTGAGTAAAATGCTTGACCGTGTAAAACGTACATAGACATGTAAAATTAGAAATGGAACCAGCAAACCGAACAAGAATCAGACCGGTTAAAACCGGAACTGACTGACCAAAACCGGATGGTTGCGGTTTAGATTTTGGTTCCACCTCTCCAGAAACCGTCGAACTACCAGTTCAACTGGCCGTTTGGAACGTCATTGGACCGTTGGAACCACCGGTTCCTAGCCGTTGGAACCGGTGGTTCTAATGGCCATTTCTTTTTTTTTTTCACCTCTATAAATACCCTCACTCATTCCTATTAATTTTACACAATTTCTTCTCTCTCAATCTCTTCTACACTCACTCTCCCAAAAATTTATTTTGCTCTAAATTGCTTTTATTACTTATTTATATATTTTATTATTTCAATTGCGTTTTCTATATTTCTCAAAGTTATTTTTGCAATTACATTTTTCAAATTTCAAACTAGAAATATTGAATATTATTGGTACTATAGTTAATTATTGAATCTAACAAAATTTTCAAACCGGAAAAAAAATTGACAAGATAAAAGAGGAAACCAAACCGGAACCGAATTAGTGGTTGAACTGGCGATTGAATTGGTCAAAACCAGAACTGGGACCAAACCGTGGGAACCACGGTTTGGTTCCGATTTCCCCATTTCAAAAATTGGAACAGCGGGAAATCGAAACCGCAGGTTCCTGAATCGAAACTGGCGGTTCACGAACCAACAACACCTCTAAACGTAGATGCGTTCGGTAATGCCTAACAGCCTAGAACTTAAACACGAGAAATGTAAACAAGCGCTAAAACAAAATACGGGAAAAAATATCGAGAATAATATGATGTGTTTCTTTCAACAGAATAAACACAAAACACAACAAAAGAAACACAAAACATAGAGAAACCAGACAAGTTCAAAAGTTTATAGTGGAAAGTAACTCCCTACACAACTAGTAAATATTTGAACTAAATTGAATATACATGAACTATAGTATTTAAGAAAAAAGCCAAAAACTTAAGCTTGAATCATGAAAGAATTTGATACTTGTCATACAACATGCAAACAAATGATCTAGTGTTGGTGTTGACAATGCCAAGTTAGAAGTAAAGTGTGCAAAACAAGGAAAAAGTAATTGACAATAATAAAGGCTAGTGTATTTGGAGTCGTATCCCCAATTCTCTCTTCTTACTTTCAATTTATAGTGTAGTGCGAAAAACTGCTTTAGTGGGAGTTTTTTTTTTCATTTCCTATTTTTGTGCACCTCTTGCTTCACATTGTGCTAGTAACATGTTCAACTCATAACTAACATGTTTGGGCCCATTGCGAACTGATCTTTCACATTCTGTAGTTGCTGTATTGATCGAATTGGTTAATTGACATGAGTTGCTATCTATCAAGCCTGAGCCATGACATATCTCGACCGTTGCATTCTATATTGGTGCCTTAGGCTTGGTGTTCAGTATCCCTTACCGATCTGTCAACTTATTGATCTTGGCTATGCCCACCACTTAAGCCCTTCTCGATGTCCCCTTAAGGGAGCTGTGGCTTACCCAAACTATTTGTTATGAGGTAATCGCATAATAGAGTGTCCTTGAGAACAATTTCTTTGGCCACTTTTCCCTCGTGTCTTCAGCTTCCACGCATGCATTGTGTCTTGTCTAACCTTTTTTCAATCTTTGAGAGAGAGAACTGACAACACTTCATTAAATGCTGCTAAGTGACAACAACTTTAGAGTTTTGAAAAGTAGATTTAAAAATAAAAAATTGACCGAACTATTAGGCGGGTTGTGGGGGGCTATAGTTCCTAGCCTCTTAAACTGAGATGCGTTATTACGTCTTTATTTGATAGAGAACGGATTATATGTGTCAGAGTGGATCCAGTGCCTGATATTTATTTTTTTAAAAAAAAATATTTAAATTTAACTGTTGGATCTGATTGATCCAACGGTCATATTTACTCCAACGGTAATATTATCATTGGAGTATCGTTGGGAGTCGAAAAATTACCCTTTTGGTCCATAACAGCTAGTTTTACCCATTTTTTGTAAATACCCCCTAAACATATTTTTTTCTATCATTTCTTCACTTCAAACACACATTTTTCTCCCTCAAACTCTCTCAACTCTTAAAATTTCTCTTCAAATATTTTTTTAATGGATCCCAATGATTTTCTCGATTATTTTTCAAACAACAAAAAAAATAATGGAATAATTTGCACTTGTAAATATTTCCTCATCTTCTGATGACGAAGAGTACAAACAAATTTGAGATAATTTTAAGTAATCTATTTGGAATAATCCTGTTGAAGAAGAGATGTTGAAATTAGTACAATAAACCATACTACATGATGAATCTTCCAGTCGAC
>CAODLS012556423.1:0-13661 GCA_948243855.1 Flueggea neowawraea
ATTTTTCATGTTCACACTTGGTGGGTGTTTAGGTGACAATTTGTAGCTAATATATGTCCTGGATCGTTTATTGCCAGATTCGAGCAGAGAGGCAGCTTTTGCCACCGATTGAGTCAATTTTAAAGCAAATGGACACAGCTGTGCTTTCAAACATTGCAGAAGCAAGAGCAATTGGCAGCATCACTAAGGATCAATGGTCTTTGGGAAGAAGTTCAGAAGAAAAAGGAAGTAGAGTCCTGCAAAAGCGATATGGAGATCTTATTGCTGAGCTGGAAAGGGTACAACATATCACTGAATATCACAGAGCATTGGGAAGACAAGAAAATGGCGAAAAGAATGTTGCACGAGAGGTGGAGTCTGAAGCAACAAATCAATCTGCCGTTGCAGGGAGTCAAATTGTTGCTAGCCAAGAAGATGCTAATGCTGGCCTGAAATCTGGAACTGATGGTAATTTAGAGGAAGATCACGCAATGCTGAACGCTGATGAAAGCTTACATAATGATGTATCTCCTGCTGTAGATGAAGCGAATAGAGCATCGGTAAAAGGTAATGGCCAGCAAACTTCTTGCACACCTTAGTGTGGTTTTGCTACTAATAACCAGACCAAAATTTCAGATCAGTACTTCCCAGACAGATAAAATTAAATTGTTGATTTGATCCGTGCAGATGGGAAAGAATTGAATGATGGAGATGATGCCAGTGCTAGTGCTGAAGCGACAAAGGACACATCAGTTGAGAATGACAACCAAATTGTTGTTGAAGAAACAAATCCAGTTGATCTTGCAAAGACGACTGATGGTAGTACCCCTGCGGAAGAAATGAAGAACGAAAATGGGGAAGTTGAGATGACGACAACAAATGATGAGTAAAATCTGCCTGTTAAGTATGGGAACATTATTATGGCTAAGTTTACAGATGCACTGGAAGTTTCTCTTCGATGATGAATCTGGATTTTTCCTTCCCATTTTCGAACGTTCAGAAACTTTTGTTAAGACCTGTCATAGCATCTACGAAGCAAAGAGAGGTCAGAGGGCTGTGTTAGAAAGATATGTATTCTGCAGTGCCTTCTTTGAAAGCTCATAGGAATCTTGTAACTTTGTCTTTTTCTTTTGCATTTTTGAACCATCTGGCCATCTGGGAACAAAAGAGAGTTGAGGGACATTATACGAAGAATATGGGTCCTCTAAATCATCCATTGAAAGCCACTAGCGGCTAATTTATGCTTCCTTAATACGAGGAAGATGGACCTTTTTGTAATCCATAAGATGCGGATAATGATCTTGATTTCCTTTTCAAGGGATCGTTTGGATGTGCATTTTTTTCTCTTCTTTTGCTTGAAGTGAACAACCTTTTTTGTTTTGGTTTAACTAAATCAGTTGAAAGATTTAATTATATTTATGAAATGGACTAATGATTATTTCATTTATGAAAATCATAAATAAATAAATCTGATTTTTATATATTATTAATTTATTATTGATATTTTATTTATATATTGTTTTCAACATATAAACAACATATAAACTTCATATAAATAAGATATATTTTGTTGACTTCTTGTTTATATGTTATTTATACGTTAAAAATAATATATAAATAAATATGTAATTTATATATTATTAATTTTTTGTTTATATATAGTTTACATGTTACTGATAACTTATTTAGATGATGTGTTCAATATATAAACAACATAAAAACAAATATATAAACAATATTCAAGTTTTAAAACAAGAAAATATATAAACAACATACAAATAAGCTTTAAACAAATTCAAAAAAATGAACAAATTTTAATTAAATTATAAACAAATTTTAAACAACATATAAAAAAGTTTTAAACAAGAAACAACATATAAAAAAATATATAAACAAGTTATAAATAAGAAACAATATAAAAAATTTATATAAATAGGTTTTAAATAAGAAACAATATATAAACAACATATAAATAAATTTTAAACAAGTTCAAAAAATAAACAGATTTTAAATAAATTATAAATAAGTTTCAAACAAGTTTTAAACATACCATAAAAATATAAATTATTAAACTAAAAATTTAATTTATAAAATTTGACACAAAACTTGTGTAATTCCTAATTTTCTATCAAAATATTGGAAGTAGCCCCTATAAATTTCTAATATTTTAATGTAAATGCCGTAAATATGAAAATGACCTTTTTCAAATTTGTGAAGTAATGATCCTCCACAAGACATCATTTATGTTTGAAGACTAATTTCTAAATCATAATAAAGTTAAATAAACTAAAAGCTTCCGCCCAATTTTCTTTGCTATTTGATTAATTAATCTCCCTTGGCCAAAATGGGGATGGGGGGTAATTTGCATCAGTTCAATGACCTTTAACTCAGCAAAAAAAGAATAAGGAATAGAAGGGGGGTCCGACTTCCGAGTAACAACGAGCTTTGCCACATGTAATATTCCATAGTGATTACTAACTTTTGTGTTTCCCAAGCTGCACAAAGTGCAATACTATTACCAAACAGTAAAACAAAAGCAGAAGCAAATCATCAGATGACATAAAATAAACTTTAAACTCCACCACCCTGTTTTTCCTTGGGGGTGATCAATCCCATTTTTGGGACGTAAACATGCCTGGAAATGAAATTATATACACAAACATCAACTAGTGAATTAAGAGCTAATTAATTAATTAATTAGGGCCCTCTTAAGAGCTGAAGCTAGCAGCAAAGTAAGCTAAGGGACCAACAATGGCAGCATTAATATAAGTGGCAGGTTCTGAATGACTATAATCAGTCCTGTCATCAGGAAAGCCATCGTTCTGGTTCGGTCCACCAACAATGGCTCCGGTTAAGATGTTAGGGTTTGGATTCGCAGAGTAGAAGAATGGTTGGGAACCGCCATTGCAGCCTATAGCTTGTGGGTGGCTCGCCACTGATGGCAAGGATGAGCCTCTGTGGTGAATCCTTTTTGGATAGTTTTGTCCAAATCCCACCATGTATGACATTCGTATTGGATTCTCTCCCAAAATGTAATCCACCTAAAAAATAAATTTAACTTTATTAGTGGATTACACAAAAATTGTGTTTAAATATGACAATTTGTATTCATGTTTCATGTCTGTTGTATTGTATCGTAATCATGTACTCAACAATTGTATAATTGTGTCAAAAATTGTCACCTTTATTAAAGATCTGAAAACGAAATCTGAAAACGAAATAGACTTGCCTGTTTTCTGGCATGGAATATGAGGAAATTTTGAGTGACTACGAGATTTCCACAGTTGAAGGTTTGTCTTGTAGCCTTCATGTACTTGGCATAAGTGGTGAGCAAGAATGTTATGGATGTTACATATTGAAGGTTACTTGATGGCAGCTTGTATATCAGCCCTCCTACATGCCCAAATCAATTACTTAACTTTAATAACCCAAGTGAATTATACATGGTTATTTAATTTCGATTAAAGAATTATAAGTTCGATTTCTGATGGGAACAAATGTAATGACTTATCAAAATATTATTTTACCTTGTGTGTATTGTGTGGTGGAGTAAGGTGAGTTTGGTAAAATCTTGCACATGAAATTTTCAGCTTCTTGTCTGTACTGCTCGAAGTTCTTGTCCTTATTCAGCAAAGCTAGCTGCAAAGAGTTTAGGCAACAAAAAGTATAAATTAATCCAGCACAATATAAGATTTTAATTTTTTTTTGTTTATTTTTTCAACAAAATATAATGATAAAATAAGTGACGAACCCTGGATAACAAAACGTGAGCTCCAGCATACTTATTGTCCCAACTGAATATGTCTGGCTGATCGTCACCTCCTAAGCCTTTCAATATGTTGTAGTAATAAAGTTGGTTCGTTGCCCTAAAAAGCCATGCTGCACCCCACAATAACTCATCCTGATACAAAAGACCACACTTTTTTTGTTAAGATAATAGCAACATCAATTACCTTTAATTTTTGTTCAACTTTATTAATATATAATCAAAGAATTCTTCCATATATTTTATTTATCCCGAAAAAAGTTTCGGAACAATCTATTGTATTTAAATTTATCCAGTATCTCATAACTTACCTGGTAACCAGAGTATGAGCAGTAAAATGGGCAAACTGCAGGACCAAGCGAGTCGCTGTAGGCACCATGATGTTGCAACGCAAATTGGAACACGTTTTTGGCTGTTTGTAACAGCAACCTCGAGTAATTGGGATCAGCTCTCCGGAAAACCAAGGAAGCAGCAGCCAAGGCGGCCGCAATTTCTCCGGCGACATCGGAGCCGGGGTTGCTGGGAGACACGGAGTAAACCGTTCGGACAGTGTCCATGTCCTCAGGTCTCTCCCAGCATTTGTGATCAATGTTAGGATCACCAACACCAACATAGAGCTTGCCAGGAGTGGCTCTCGCACATTTCAGAAGATAATCGGGGGACCAACGGATGGCGGCCCGCGCATTGGGCAGTTGGGGGCCCATTCTCTTGCCGTACTCCAGTGTCCCCCACGACAGCATTGTGGTGGTGAATGCCATTGGGAAGTTGAATTTCACATTGTCCCCAGCATCATAGTACCCTCCACTTAAGTCCACCTGTTTCACTTTACCCATCAAATTTTCGACTCTACAAAGCTCTATTTTTATGTATGAAGTTGATGGTAACAGAACAAAAATTATATATATAGTTTAGTGATCCTCCTATGTTAACATTTGTCAAAATATACTTCAATGTTCCTTCAATGCTAACGTTTAGTCTTTGACAAGTAAAGTTCGCTTAGCCAAAAAAACTGACTATTCATTAATTTGAGTTAAAACAAGAAAAATGTACGTCGTAGAAAAAGAGAGGTTGTAAAGACATACATGAGCTGAGAGGCCATCAGAGAGGCCAGAATGAGACCTCCAAGTGATTTGCTGGGAAGGAGGTAGCCTCCCAGATCTCTGACCTTCAAAGAACAAAATAGACTTAGCAAGTGCGTCCCTATAATTTGGATTCGAATGGACAAAACCCAACAGAGACAATGACAAAGCAACCAAAAAGAACAATGAAGCTACTTGTTCTCTTCTCATTGCCATTGTGACTTGTTGGTTTTTGTTTTTGATTTGTTTAGTTTTATGGGTTCGTTCCACAAACATTCCCTTTATAATGAGGCGCGAAAAGGGCATTGTAGCCATAGAGCAAATCAAGGCTTTTTTCCTTCTATTACAATTAATTAGGTTCTTCATGCATGCTCAAACTTTAGGTTATTGCCTAATTAAATTAGGGCTTAAAATACGGAAAGAGAAAAAAAAATAGCTCAAAGAAGTCGTCCGAGCAGTGTGTAAAGCAGGAAATTCCGGAAAGGTTAAAGAAATAAATAGTAATATTAATTACTATAATACCGTAATTGTCTTCACAAGTTTCCAGATTTTCATACAACGACTATTTATTTTACTATTTCTTTTGTGAATAAATTCACTGGCACACTATTTTACCACTAACAGTCTATTAAAATAGTAACAGGTCATTTTATTTGGAAAGAAACCAGAAGGAGAAAAATAATTTAAATTGCCTTCCATTTGTGGGACTGTGTGACATTGTTATAAGAAGTCAATTAGTAAGGGAAAATGGAAATACAATTAATTATACTTAATCTGTTTTTATAATTCTGATAACTACCCTTGCTGACATTACCATATATATATATATATATATATATATATATATGTTTACTTAACCAAAATCCTTCTTGATAACTTTTATAACATTCGAGAAATCTTTTGGACCAAAAAAAAAAAAGGAATCTTGCAAATGTTATAGTTAATGTTTTGTATAGTTTTTATTTTTTTTTGTAGAATATGCTCTTATTAGAGATTCTGATTGTAAGAAATTGTTATTTCTTTATAGTAAATTCTTTATAGTAAGTTGAAAAAGAGGAAAATAATTTATCATGCAAATTTATCCCCCAAACCAAATTCCAAGGCCTATTTTCCATGAAATGGTGCATTTAGACCTAATCGCCAAGAAAAAACTTGACTTGTGCATCAACATAACTAAAGCATTGCTTTTCTTCCTTTTATAAGTCTTTTTTTTTTTAAATTTGTGTATAGAATCGAACTTTCGATCTTTTAGTACTAGAAACAACTTAGTACTATAATGACATATAACTGAAGATTTGCAGGATGATTGATGACGACTCAAATTAATCATAACAACACACTCGAAGCTCCCATGGTGCAGTGTTTTGACAAACCCCGACCACAACATACTAATTATTGGCTTTTAATCTTGTTTAATCATAGGCATTAACAACCGAAAACTACAAGAACAAAGGGCTAAATTAGTGGAAAGTCATTTTAGGTAAATTATATTGTTGGGATCTTTAGGTGAAAATACACAGCAGAAGAAAAGAAGGAGGGAGCTTTTGGGAGCGTGACTGGTGCCGATTGGATCGCGCTAAGAAATCGGCGCTTCTCTAATTGAATTATTGGCTATCCACAAGCGTGTTGGATTCTACTTCTTTTCTATGTATTTGTTAATATTTTTAGTTCCAAGGGATACCATTGGCCACTCTTCCAATGTTGTCTTTGACCAACATCACATCAATTTTATCCTTTTCTTTTAAAACAAAATCGGATTAGTTGTAATTACAAGGGTTACTTTGGAGGTATTTATGCATTTCAAGGATTTAGGATCTCCGACGTATTCTCAGAGGTGTAATCCAGCCAAGTATTGGAGTTTTTGTTTTTAATTTCACAAGAAATTTTCAAATTTAAATTTTTGGGTTTGACTCGAATAATATTTTTTATTTAAATTTAATTATTTAAGATTTAATGAGTTTAGGTCAAATTTAAGGTCAACTCAGTATAAATTTATTTAAATTTTGACTTGAGTTTGACGTAAATTCAACTTATTTCAATCTCAACTTAAATTTGGTAAGGGTTTATTTATAACCTGTACAGTTAGCAAACAAATTAAACTTGTTTAATAAGTTTCTAAGTTGATTATTAACTCAATCATGACAAATCTCTCTTTCTCTCCTTATCATCAAGCATATCACAAGCTTCTCGAGTGAGTTTAATATTGTTCAAATTTCACTCATTTACATATCAACCTTTAAATATGTTTAACCTTTACTCATTTATATATCAAGTTTTTATCAAATCAAATATTGAGTTAAAGACTATGTTATGGTTAGCATCTGTCGTCTATTTCCTTGAGCTAATGCTATGTTACCTTTCCTCAGCTTTATATGGTTTTATATGGCCTTAAATCTATTAGATATCCATGTATTCTACTGGCAATCTCTATCTTCCATTAATCAATGAATGAACTTTTTACACTATAAAGACAAACAAAAAAAAAAAGGTCTAGATGCTCGCTAGCATCTTGGTCTATTTGCACTGTTTAATATTTCATGGAAGGTCACTGATAGACATTTGATTTGAAGTGTAATCAGCTAATAGAATGGTAGTACCTTACTAGAGATGTATTCCTTAGAATAACAGCATCAGATTTGCATCACTTTCTAACAATTTGAAGTCATTGAAGGATTCAATATCTTTCCATGCATTGCATTCTGCACCTATTCTAACTCGCACTGCAACTATTTGGAAACTTAATTACTACTCTACATCACAATATTACGTATTACAAAAACCAATAGTATCACAATTTCATTTGCGTAAGTTTCTTACCTCAAACTAAATTTCAAATGCATTAGCGGAAAGTTTTATTTGTTTTATGAGTCGCTTTCTCTTATTTGAAATTTTGTTTTTGTCAGTTAATGTCAAAAACCACATGGTTGGCTTTCAAAATCAGTAGTTGCACAGGCAATAGAGTTCAATGTTGCTAGCCAATCTAAATGTTAAACTGTTGAGAAACGTCTAGTTTCCAATGTGGATTAAGACGATATTTTGCCAACGTAGGGATGAAAATGATTCTAATTTTGCCAAAGAAGTGGAATTCATAAAAGACACTAATTTGTACAATTTTTTGGTAGAAAAACAATTGCATTAAGAATAGCCTATAAGGGCATAAATAAGTACAAAGTCCAATAAACCAATTAGGGAAGATAATTGAACACGCAAAAGAAGTTTACTAGTTCTTTTATGTAAATATAAATTCTTTTATTATCAAAAAAGATGTACACAACCGTATAACAATCTCGTCTCTCCTCTCTATACAAGTCTGCCCTATATTTGCTTAAGAACAAAAATTTCCATATCATGCATTGTTCTTATCAAGCTCGAGACTCACCAATTGGCCTGAGAAATAAGAGGAGATTGTACTATGAAAGGGAAAGGGAAAAAAAACGTAAAACAAGAAGCATACTCATCTATACAATCATTTGTTAATAGTCTGCAAGCAACCTACTATCCTTCCTTAAATTTATACCTCACACTAGTAAGTATACGACCAACAAACCGATCAAAACAAATTTTTTTAGTTCTAAACACTACATTGTTATGCTCAATCCAAATCCAATAACAGATCATTAAACCTGACACCGATAGCTTTGACCTTTGATTATCATAAAGAACCAACTTACTTCACGTCTCCATCTCAAGGGTGCTAACAGGACAAGTATAGAAAAGATATTCATTTGCTCAGTGTTGTTACTTATTAACCCCCATCTCACCAATCAGGCTTTAACTAATATCCGATTATTAATGCTTAGATAAACAATAAAACTACGTTGTGGAATGTGCTCCTTTCCTGTAACAACTGGCTCCATGAAACCTTCGAAAATTTCTTCTACAACTCTTGTCGTGCACTCTTGACTGAATAAATTCAAGAATTTATTGAACGCCAAACAATAGAATTTCGTTTCATCAATCTGTATTTGCTTTATATAAACGTACTTAAACTCAAATTTTCTCAATCTCTTCTTACATTTAGACCTAACTACATCCGAAAGAATACCCTTTAAAGGAAATTGCCAAGATAGTTTTGTCCAAATGCCACCATGAGTGACATTCTTATTGGATTCTCTCCCAAAATATAATCCACCTGAAAAACAATTTAAATCAATTGGTGGATTACACAAAAATTATGTTTAAATGCCGCAATTTATATTCACGTGTATAATCATGACTCAGTAACCATATTATCGTGTAAAAATTGTCATATCTAATTGTGTTTATTATTAATTTTGTCACGACTAGTTTCTGGACAATGACCAGTGTGTGAGGCAAACTGTTTAAAAGAGCCCGACATATCTCGCACAAACCTCAAAGGATTAGATACTTTACCCAATTTAGTTATTTAAAACCATTCATAAAGAAAATAAATGAATACAAGATAAAAACATAATCTATACATATATATATATAAATATAGGAAAATATAACAAAACGATGATAAGTCAAATGTAATCAAAATAACATATGAGTATAAAACAAAATACAAAAGATACTTAATACCCAACAACAATGCAATGTGCAACTCTACAACAAACATATACAAGCCCGATCAAAAGGGCACTTACTGTCAAAAGAAATACCTCACTGATCGTCGGTCACCGAACGGTCACTGGATGTCAAAAAATATGCCTGAAAATATTAAGGGAAAGGGGTGAGAAAAATATCAGTGAGGGATGACACTCTAGATCGTCTCTCACGTAAATCAAAAAGACCTTTTGAAAACATTTCAAAAATATCGCATGCTCATAGGTATACTATAATATACACACTACTAGTAATAGTATTCCTAAAATATTTCCAAAATGTTTGCAACCAAGGTAAACAGCATACGATCAAGCGATGCCATTTTTCAAATAATAATACATATATCGTATGTATATCAAGTTTGATAATAGGACTATAAAATGAAGTGGTTGTGCCACTAAATAACAAAATCTATATAATAACAGATACCGAAGTGACTGTGTCACTAAGATACATAGGTCTGGCCGAACACACGACTACCGTACTACTCAGGTAAAGAGGGCCTTCTTAGAGCAGTGGTATACCAAATACTACATTTAACCCAATAGCATAGACATCCCATACATATACAAAATTCATACAGACATGCAGATATATCAGAGTATAAAATCAAAAAATTGTTACATATAACAGTTTAAAAGAATAATGAAAACCAATTATCACATAACTGGATTAATTTAACTAATCCGTTATTAGTCATATTACAGGTAAATACCTAACATAACAAAAACTATAAGATTTCAAAAGACACTGCCTAAGTGTGTAAAGCTGTCACCACACTCACCTAGAGTCCGAAGCAAAAGCTAGACCAATCACGCACCACTAATAGAGGGCTGCTCACGATGGCAAGAACATGAAGCTGAAACATATACAAATCAGACGGATCAAGATATAATATTGGTATTGTGGTAGTACTGAATGCATGAAGTGAAATGCATATGCAAACACTAAAAATCCATTTCGATCGAAGATCTATCTCTTGACTCGAAGATTAGAATCTGCATAAACTTATAGTTTAGTCCTCAAAATATTCAAAGTATCAAATTAGACCTCAAGGTATACAAAAAACATCACTTTTAGTCCCTCTGGAACATGTCTTACTCGAGTAACTTAACTGTTCACTTGAGTAAGAATTGCATTGAGGTTACTCGAGTAATGCTAAACCCTTACTCGGGTAACTCATACCTCATATTCCTCGAGTAGACAAAACAACTTACTCGAGTAATAATGCACACAGATTACTTGAGTACACGATATTCTTACTAGAGTAATGCATCCTCCATATCGAAAATCACTCAAAACAACCCAAAATTCTTTTAACCCAAAAACAACCTATGTAATTCGTTCGGTTCCCAATAATACAACTATTTTCCAATTGTTTCATCTATAATCAGAACCTCAAACTCATCAATCACTTCACAAAAATCCGTAACAACACCAAAATCAAACTCCAAACATGTTATATGAACTAAAAACAAAGAAATCGAATAAGAGGGATGATTCTTACCTCAAATCCATGAAAAGGTGGGTAAATAAGCAAGAGAAACGAAGGGAAAATGTTTCTGGGTGTTTAGCGAATACTCTGAGGGTGAAAATGGGAAAACTTGTCGATAGAATCAACTTTATATGCTACTAACCGACTGCACCGCTTGCCTAGAAACATGGCTTACTCGAGTAAGCCAATATGCTTTCATTATGGGAATTTTGCTTCGTTTACTCGAGAAACACTTATTTTACTAGAGTAATCCATCATCTTTCTCACTGGAGTAACATGAATGATTACTCGAGTAAGCTAAGCTTCAGACTCATTAATCAATCCCACACTTACTCGAATAAATATTATCTTAACTCGGGTTAACAAGGTCACATATTACTCGACTAACACCCTTTCTTACTCGAGTAACATGTATTTATTCAACAGATCTTATAAAAATTATTCGGTGGCTCGACTAAAACAAACGGGTCCTTATATACTTTCTCCCTCAAAAGAAATTCGTCCTCGAATTTTCAGATAAGTTAGATAAACCAAGACAAAAACTCAATTCTCAAAATATAAAATCTAAAACTCTATATACTAATCGCAGAAATAAACTAAAACCTTTCTAACGTTCTCACACATTTGAACCTAAAAATGCAAACATATAATGGAAAAATATAGGAGAGATACTGACCTAAGAATCAACAGAATCAAACAAGTGTGGATATATGCATTTCTTTAGTCCGGAGTCTCTTGACCTAACTGTCAACAATTCGGATCGGAGTCTCATCATAAGACAAATTGGACCTGATCTCAACAGACTATGGTGCCAGAACATGGGATAGATCAGATATGTACTTCCTCAGAAGCGAAATATGAAACATTGTATGAACAAAAACAAACTGAGGCAGTAGGGCTAACTCATATGCAACGGCTCCAACTCGACCAATAATTTTAAATGGACTAACAAACCTTGGGCTCAATTTCCCTTTCTACGTAAATCCCATCACACCCTTCATTGGTGATACCTCAAGGAATACATGCTCCCCAACTGCAAACTTTAAAGATTTACGCTTTGGATCAGCGTAACTCTTTTAACGACTATAGGCAGTCTGAATCCATTGTTGAATTAACCTGATCTTCTCAGTGGCCTCCAAAATAAGATCTGGGCCTAAAATTTCTCTTTCTCCAGCTTCGCCCCAACATAGAGTATCTACACTTCCTACCATATAGTGCCTCATATGGTGCGATCTCAATGCTCGAATGGTACAAGTTATTATATGCAAACTCGATCAAAGGAAAATGGGAATCCCAGCTCCCACTAAAATCCATAACGCACACCCTCAACATGTCTTCCAAAGTCTGAATCGTATGTTCAGATTGCTCGTCAGTTTGCGGATGAAAAGCTGTACTAAAGTCCAATCGAGTACCTAATTCTTCCTGCAGTTTACACTAGAACTGCAATGCAAACTGAGGTCACTTGTCAGACAGTATGGAAATTGGCACACTGTGCAAACATACAATTCTTTCAATATACAGCTTCACTAACCGTGCCACTCCGTACGTAGTCTTGACAAAGAGAAAGTGTGCGGACTTAGTCAATCGGTCAATGGTCACCCAGATAAAATCATATCCAGAAGACGTCTTTGGTAAACCGACTACAAAATCCATCGTGATAAGATCCCATTTTCATTCTAGAAGAGGCATTTGTTGCAACAAACCAGAAGGACGTTGATGTTCAAATTTAACCTGTTGACAGGTCAAACACCGACTGTCAAACTCAGATATATCTTTCTTCAGTCTTGGCCACCAATAGGACTCTCGAAGATCTCGATATATCTTAATGTATCCCGAATGTACCGAATATGTAGAGTTGTGACCCTCGGTCATAATCTCATCACGTAAACCACCCGAGGATGGTACATACAACCTTAAGCCAAACCAAAGAACTCTAGAGTCGTCAACACTAAAACTGGGTATATCAGATGATCTAACTTTCTTTATCAGACTCTGAATCTTAGAATCCTCCTTCTGAGCCTCTTGAATCCCATCAAGCAAAATATGTCTTGCCTCAATATGACCAAGTAATATTCCCAAGTTGTCTAAATATAACTCAACACCATCCTCTAGTAACCGTTGCCATTCAGACACAACTGGTCATCTCTCCACTGCGGTGTGAGCGAAAATCCCCATCGATTTCCTACTCAGAGCATCGACAACAACATTCGCCTTGCCAGGATGGTATGATATAGTACAATCATAATGTTGGAATTCGTGACTAATTTTGTGACATTCATAAACATATATGGCAGCAAAAATAAATAAAAAAATTAACCTTTAAAACCTAGAATTCCACCAAGCATCCATGCACGTCAATATACATGATTAGGGTTAGAAATATTTACCTTAAAATCGCTTCTTTAGTTCGAACGAATGGCAATGTTGGAGTAGTTTTTAGAATTCAAAATCTTAATCTCCTTTCTTTCACATTGCCTTTACCTAGGGTTTATTAATGTTATTTGGCTTTGAATTACATGATACATTATCATTAAAAAATCACTCTCTTATTAATACATATGGGCCAAATTATTATATCACACATAAGAATAAGCCCAAACATATTTAACTTAATAATAAATGATTTATATTGAAGACCCATTACATTAATAAATAATATCTTATATTATATTTATGATATAAATCATAAAATCCTAAATTATTAATGATTAATCTAATTAATCATCTCAATAATTTAATTACAATGAGAGAATATTTGTGAACCAATTCAATT
>CAODLS012556596.1:0-14066 GCA_948243855.1 Flueggea neowawraea
TGTAAAATTTGCATAACTTTTTCACAAATATTCTAAGTAGTAGGTAAAAGATTACTACTTTGAATATATTAAGAGGCAAAAGAACATAATAAAATTTTGTAATCAATAGATTGAGAAAATAATTTGAAAGTCGAGTTCCAATGGGTGCAAACATCTTTTGCAAAACATTTTTTTTGTTTACCATTTTGATTACAAAAATCCGTCCACTCTCGTTAGGTCTTAGGGTGAACCCACATATAAAAAAGAACTTTTTTAATTGGTTGAATATGTTCACTTATTGCTTCTAAGCCATCTTGAATACATAAATTTAAAATAGGGTTAAATACTTTGTCGTCCCTAAAGTATGGTGTAATATTTTTTTCAGTCCCTGAGTTTTTAAAAGCTATTTTGTTGTCCCTAATAGGGACCACATATAAGCTTTTCAGGGACTGCAAATGAGCTTTTCCAAGGACCGTAAATGAGCTTTTCAAAGACCTCAGGGACTGCAAATGACACTTTTAAAAACTCAGGGACCGAAAAAAATTACACAATACCTCAGGGACGACAAATGATTTAACCTTTTAAAATATGAAAAATACATATTATATGAAAAAATCATCCACCAAAATTCGGTTAACAAATATTTTTTAAATCGTTAACACAAGAATTATTAGTCGATGCATTATCAAATGAAATTGAAAAAATTCTATGAACCAACCTATATTCTTCTAAAACGTTATGAATTAATCTACAAATATTTAATGCAGAATGAGATTCATCAAAACATCTATATGCTTAAACTCTTTTTTTGCAAAATAAAGTTCTCATTAATCCAATGACATGTAATGCCCATATATGAATGCGTCAAAGTATGATCACTCCAAATATCGGAACAAATAGAAACATGTATACCATTCGATTGAAAATAATTTATTAATTATTTTTTTGATTTTTATATAATTTAAGCAATTTTTTTTCTAACCAAATGTCTACTAATTGGTTTATAAGTCGGTTGACAATATTCTTTAACCCATTTATTAAATCCTAATTTTTTAGCAAAACTAAATGATAAATGATCAACAACAACCATTTGGGAAAAACTCATACTAGATTCATGGTGATTATAACGAAATAAACTAGATTGAGAGGAAGAAGACGAAAACCCAGTTAGTTGGATTTGTCCTCTCTCCATTCCCACTGTTTTTAGATGCTTGTTTATTATATATTTTAAAAATGTTCCATAGCCCCCTCCATGTTTGAACAAGTACTATTGTGGACAATAATTACGAAAAATTTTAATTTTTTTTATCACCATTAGAAATTTTCTTAAAATGAATTTTTAAAATATCGGAACTAGAAACTCTTCCTCCCACTCCCCCCTCATCTCCTTGGGTGATAATTGGTTGAGTTTGATTATCTTGAGTTCCAATATTTTCAACTTCAACACTTTCAAAATTTCTATTTCCACAAAAAATTTTCATTACTACAAAATAAATATGCAAATATTAATTATATGTAATGAAATAACAAAATAAATAAATTAAAATATAGTAAAAAAATAGAAGAAATTTGAAAAATATAATTGCAAAAAATAACTTTGAGAAATAAAGGAAATGTAATTGCAATAATAAAATATATAAATAATTAATAAGAGTAATTTAGAGCAAAATGAAATTTTGAAAGAGTGAGAATGTAGAAGAGATTGAGATTGAATAAGTGGTGTAAAATTGGTAGGAAGGGTGGAAGTATTTATAGAGTTGAAAAAAGAAAAAAAAAAGATATGACCGTTTGGAATTGTCGGTTCCAACGGCTAGGAACCGGTGGTTCCTAATAGCTATATGGCGGTTTGATAGTTTTCAGAGGGATAGAACCGGAACCTAAACCGTAACTCTCCGTTTTTGGTCGGCCGGCTCCTGTTCGATTTCGATTTTACCCTGTTTTGACCTGTTCGGTTCGCCGATTCCGGTTCTGGTTCCATTTTTACACCTCTAACCTTATGTACATATAGATACAGATGTGTAAAACCATAGTATAAGTGTACTATGTTTCTTCTTACTTCTGCTACAAGTATATGGATGACTTAGTCATACTAAGACTCTTATTTATTTATTTAATGAATAAATAAATAAACAATTTCCTATTATATATATATGTGTGTGTGTGCCGAATTTTCTAGACAAATAAGGACTAGGTTTTATTTCCTTGTCATACCAGTATTAAGACTCCTTCTTGATTAGGTGTTTTAATCAATATGATTAAATAAGACTTAGTCAACATTTGACCTAGTTAACATACATCTGCCGAATTTTAATGGGCTATTTAATGTCATTGGGATTTTAATTACATGATACATTATCATTTAAATAAATCACTCTTTCATTAATCTATATGGGCCAAAATTACGTCACACATAATAATATGCCCAAAACATAATAAGAATTAATTTATATTAAAAACTTATTACATTAATGGATAATATCTTATATTATATTTTAAGGGCTTTTTACATAATTACATAGATCAAAAATTGATATTACAGATTGTCATACCAATTTTTTATATTACGCGCGTGCTAATATAATTTTTTAAATTACACTTTTACATTCTTGTATATATGTTGTTTATATGTTGTATATATATATTATACATATTTGTATGTTGTATATATATTATATATATAAGTTACAAACATGGCATAAATAAGTTATAAAATTAATATTTTTATGTTCTGTATCTATGAAAAGATATATAAGTTACAAACATAGTATAAACAAGTCATAAATGTAGTATATACAAGAAAAAAACATAGTGTCAACAAGTTGTAACATTAATACTTGTATGTTCTGCATATCTGTAAAAGATATACATGTTACAAACGTAGTATAAACAAATCACAAACATAGCATAAACATAGTATATACAAGTTACAAACATAACATAAATAAGTTATAAAACTAATACTTGTATGTTCTGTATCTCTGTAAAAAGATATACAAGTTACAAACATAGCATAAACGAGTCATAAACAACACCTTAATTTTTGAAAAATAGAACAATACCAGCAAAATATCAGCAATATTCTAACAATATATAAACAAGACTCAGTAAATTTCAAAATATGCATTTGTGAATTTAAAAATATCAAAGATTGAATATGTAATATGCAAAAGTGGGTATTACAAAATAAATATTATAAAGTATTGTAGGTGTATTAAGTAAAAACCACTATATTTTATGACATAAATCATAAAACCCTAAATTATTAATGATTAATTAAATTAATCATCTTAATAATTTAATTACCATGAGAGAGAATATTTGTGAATCAATCTAATTCGTTCTTGTGTGTGACCCAATAGGCCCACTCAAAAATGGCAATGGGTCTTGTCCCAAAACTTGAGCCTAAAGTCCATAAGCGGTATCTAGTAATACATTATGGCAACCCAAAATCGAGTGGCATTGGTGATCTGAGTTAACCTTTAACAGTTTGATATTTAGTCATTTTGTCTCACGATATTTAGATTAAACATAAAGTATGGTTACATATCAACCTTATATTGCTTAATCTGATTGTTTAAAAATTATTAAATGTTTTATGACTCTGATCGTCTGATTTGCATGTCGTCTTCTATACTTATATTTATTATATTATTTTGGTTATGAGACACCTAACTACGAGGTAGCGTAGCATTTGGTATACCACTGTTTTGTCAAGACCCTCGTTACCAGGGTAATATGGGACCTTGTGTCCTGCCAGACACATTTCACTTTTGATTCTATCTGATGGCATAGACCACATGTCTAATTTCTATCTGATTTTGCTTCTGGTCCCTGTCTATCGTCTGTTATATATATATATATATATATATATATATGGTATTACTACTCTATATGAACTACTATTTAATTATGACTGTTGTTTGCTATTTGTGCAAACAATTTAGAAATGGATTTATGAACTACTATTTATACGTATACGAGTGTATACTACTAGTATATGATCATATACATGCATGCAATATTTTTCAAAAATGTTTTCAAAATAGTTTATATGAGCCCCAAAAGCGATCTAGAGTATTGTCCCTCACTGAGTTTTACTCACCCCTCCTTTAACATTTTTAGGGACTCTTTTGACATTCAAGAACCATCTGACATCTTGATCCTTAGTGAGACGTTTCATTAATTATGAGTGCCCTTTTGGTCACACTCTGTATTTCTGTGGTAGAGCTCCACACCAGATTGCTAATGGGTAATTAGGTATTCATTTTTTATACCTATTTTTGATATCATGATATTATTTTGTTATACTTATATATTCTCTCTCTCTCTCTCTCTCCCTCTCTCTCTCTCTCTCTCTCACACACACACACACACATATATATATAATTGTTGCTTTATCTTTTATATTTTATATATTCTCTGTTTAATAAATGTTTTAAATGAATAAGTTGGGTAAAATATCTAATTCTCGGAGGTCGAGTCTTTGGTTCGATTTGCCTCGTACACTGGTCGGGTCATGATATTAACCTCATTTCTCATCTCTCTCATCACCATCAATCACCTCCCCGGCTCTTCCCACCAAGAAACAACTGTACCACCACCAACATACCACTTGTAATATCCGGTATTTTTGAATTAATTTTGGTTATTTTTTAATTAATTTAGAAAATAATTTTTAATGTTGAAAAATAAAATTTTGTGTTTAAATGTTAATTTTGTGATTAATGAAGCTTTGGAGTGATTAGAGTTGATTAATTAGGTGAAAATTGGTTAAAAATGGAAATAAAAATCGGAATAAAAGGAGGAAGGGACGACCTGTCGTTTGGATCAGTGAGTCAAGCTACACGCCGTTTGAAACTTCACAGCTGTTGTCCGCGTGATTTTGATGTCGTCCGTGTGCGTGGTTTGAGGTTTTTCCACGAAAAAGACGCGTCGTCCATGGCGTGCGTGTGTCGTTCGTTCCACTGTGCTGCCTTTTCACCCAGAAATGACGCCGTTTTCCATTGTACCACCAAGTCAATGCAGCTCATACTTTAGCCAACAACCTGATTTTCTTCTGACTTCGCACGATTTTTCCACTGCCCATATAAGCTCTTTTTCTTCTTCATTTCATCACTCCTGCAAGTCTTCTTCATTCCCTCTCCAGTTCCGTGATTTGTTTTCTTTGGAAAGGGTAAGAAATTGCTCCTCAAATCTCCTTACATTTCCACGGTTAAGATATCATGGTTTTTCTTCTTTTTTTATTTTGTTCATGTCTGATGGAGGAAATTTTGGATTTGTTTTGCTTAATTTCTGGGCATGATTTAGAGTTGTTGTAGTTGAGTTTATGATGGGGAAATGAAAGGGAGATGAAAGTGATGAATTGGGGTGGTTTGTTCAATTTGGTAGTTTGAATCTGACTTGTTTTTTACTGTTTTAGTTGGCTAGAAATTCTGGATATAAAGAGGGCATGAGTTCATGATTTTGGGCTGTTGAAGAGTAGAGTAAGAGGAGGAAATGATTTGGGTTGGTTCTTGAAATTGGTTGGTTGAATCCGAATGTGTTGGATTGATCTGGAAAGAGTTGGATTGAATTTTTAATTCTGGAATTTAAGAATGATAAGAAGAGATGTGATTGGTTGAAAAGTGAGGACCAATGTGGATATTTGTCAAGTGGCGGAATTGTCATTTCGGAAGACTTTGGGCAAAAAGTGTAATTTTAAGGAATTAAAGTCAAATATGCAATTTTAAGAAATTTGGGGATTTAAATATAAATTTAAATACTTTAAGGACCAAATAATAAATTTTAAAAAGTTTGGGGATTTATTATTAATTTTTTGAGATTCTAGGGACTAAATAGTAATTTCACATAAGTCAAGGACTATACTGTAATTTTACGTCAATTTTAGAATTTGGGTCCAGAGTGATATATTATTATTCGATATGAATTTTTGGAACCTTGAGAGTTCGCATTTACATTTGCATATCATGCATTTGATATTGTCACAATATTACATTTCGATTTGCTTCTAATAAGTATATGTTTGATATATATATATATATATATTTGTTCAGTTTCGTATCCCGTTTAGCGAGATTAGCCAACCACTAGTGGTACGTGTTTGGGCCATTCAACTTAGATTTTCAAGTGAGTGAAATGACAGCTTCAGACACATAGGTTATGTCTTCTGACTTATATGTTTTTATTGTGCTACGACTGTAACATGTAATCCAGAATAATTTAAGGATCAGAACTCCTAAAATTGGTATACATGAGGACTTGATTGATTGAATTTGTTTTTCTAAAATTTTTCAAAAATTTCGGTAAAAGATAAAATTTGTATTGGAAAGTTATTTGAACTATGAAGTATTGATAATAATTTGATTTTGGAATTTTGATGGTTTAAAAATGAATATTATGTTTTGATATTTATTATGGTTTTGTTAATAACCAATCAGTTTTAAATTTTAAGATTTCGTTTGAAATAAACGTTTGGCTGATATAAGTATTCGGTTTGTAAGAAGGAAAAATGTTTTGTTTCTCCGAAATGAAGATTTGACGGAATTTGTACTTTTATGAAATAAAGGGTATTTATTTCGTTTGCATTTGATTTATGAAATCGGTTTTGTATGATTTGACAGTGGTGTAACCACTACCATATATTTGATTCTGGATTTATATTTTCTGTAAATATACGATTTAATTATGATGACTTGGGACAACTTAGTTACGGGGGTAAATCGTGACATTTGGTACCAATAAATTGAGAACTCTCAGCTACTAGGGATGTTGGTAACCATGCGCCTCAGCCCAACACATGATATGATATTGATTAGTGGCAGAGTCCACATATTTTGACCAGTGGTGGAGACCACATGTGATCTCGTGGCAGAGTCCACGTTGACCTTGATAGTAGTCCCATGTTTGATTGGTTTTGAAATGATAAGATTTAAAATCAAATATTTCAATATTTGCGTTATATGATTTGAAACCGAAGTGTTGATATTTGAATTATGAGATTTGAAACTAAATATTTCGATATTTGCGTTATATGATTTAAAACCAAATATTTCGATATTTTCGTTATATGATTTGAAACTAAAGTGTTGATATTTGAGTTATGAGATTTGAAACCAAATATTTTGATATTTGCGTTATACGATTTGAAAATAAATGTTTTGGATTTGCGTTCTATAATATGCAAATAAACATTTTTTGCACGATTGTCGTTTGTTGTTTGTCTTGGTTGCGAACGATTTCGAAATGAATTTTGAAACTACTACTTTGTACTTGACGTGTATATGTATATACACTTATATCTGCATGTGATATTTTCAAACGGTTTTCAAAACGGTTTGCGTGAAGCTCAATACCGCTCTAGAGTGTCGTTTCCTCATTAAGGTTCTTACCCCTTTCTTTTCTGTCTATTTCCTATATTATTATTTGTAGGTAAATTTGGTTGATTGCTATCTATCGGCATTCAACACTTGGTGATGTATTCTGCAGTTGCAGTCAATGCTATTTTATTTGGACTCAGTTATTGTTATTTTGTTAGTTGCTCTACACTGATATAATTGTGGTTATACGTTTTGTATGTTTATTTGATATATAAAAATGATTCATTATTTATCAAATATTTTATTATTATGAAAATTTACATTTTAAACAATGTTTTGATTTTTGCTTATTAAACTTTATAAATGGTTTTTAATAAGATTAAAAATAAATTCGTTAAGTTTTGTTCTTTGAGACTTGTGCGAGATGAGTCGGACTTCCATAAACAGTTCGTCTCGTACGCCGATCACGAACCCTCAATGGGTCATGACACCACTGCCACCACCATAGCTAAAACCACCAAATACACCAATTAAATCACCAGAAAATTCAATCGAAAAATCAAAAACCAAGAACAACCACAACTAAAAAAGTCAAAACTCTAATTTGATACCAAACTCAAATTTGAAGACAATCACAATATGTATGCCAAACTCGAATCATTAGCAAATTCAATAAAAAAAAATCAAAAACCACTCTCACCCGCGTCAAACAACTCCAAGCCCACCTCATAACAACCAGCTCCCAACTCCTTCTGCAAATCCAAGCCCACTCAACAACACACCTTCCCAACTCATCAAGCACTGCTCCCTCTATCTCAGCAACCTCTCCTTCGCCATCCACACCTTCCACTCCATTCCCAACCCTTCCACAAACGAATGGAACGACATCCTCCGCAGCCTCATAATCATCCACAACCTTTCTGATGCTTTCACCTGGTACCGAACCTCCTTCACTTCTGCCAACTTTCTGTTCTTAAGGTTCTCAAAGCAGAGTAAGGGTGGGCAAACGATTCGCTTTGATTTTCTTTGCTTCGCTCTGTTCACACCAGATTGCCAACCGATTCGCTCTTACTTTCTTTGCTTTGATTTTCTCAAGTGGTTTTGGGTGTTTTGTTGGCGAGAAAGTGAAAAAAAAATTTCTGGGTTTTTTATTTTCAGTGAATTTGAAGGGCGAATCGGTTAGGTTAGAGCATCTAATGCTTATCTCTATTTTAAAATTATTGTCATATTGGTATTATGATTTTTTTAATTAAATTTTTTCTCATTATTATTAATTTTTTTATATTTTATTATAAAATTTACAACCAATTTATTTTTTATTTAATTTATTTATAATATATAATTTATAATAAATATATTTATTTAATATACAAATAATTTTATATTTTTATATAAAATAAATTATTTTTTAAAATTTTATTTTAAATTAATTATAAAAAAAATTATGAAAAATTTATAAAAATATATTTTATACAAATTAATACGGGTGAGTAAATATTAATAAAAAATTATAAGTTAAAAAACAACTACATTCAAAGTCTAAAATATGTTTTTGATTATTTTTTAATGTAAAAATTTATGAAAAAAGAATTTTTTATAATTAGTGTCAAGTGAATAAATATTAAAAAAATTAATGTTATAAAATAATAACATTTGAAGTCTAAAATAAATTAAATAACTAAATGATTACAAATTTATTAAGCAAGCTATTTGTAAATTAATACATAATATGTTAGTTAAGCAAAATGATACAAAATACTAATTTTGGACTATTTATAAATGAATTTAAAAAAATTAAACTTGTATTTTTTAGAAGAGTAATGAGAAATTATTGAAAATGTGTGTAAAAATGAAATAAAATTAGACTATTTATAAATAAATTCAAATCAAAAAATAAAAAACAATAACCAGCATGGACCATTAGTCAGGTGGACTATGTTGTTGAGCAGGCTGGTGCAGACTAGTTCGTTTAATAGAGCATCCACTCCATCACAGGACATTTGAGCCTTCATTGTGGAGATCCTTAGATTATTTGAGAAGAAAAACTAAGAGAGAGAAAGAAAGGAGTAGAGAGGGTGAGGTTAGAGAGAAAGGAGAGAGAAAAAGGGGGAAAAATGAGAAGAAAATTAAAAAAATATGAGGATATATTGATACTTTCACATTTTTCGTTAAGAAAAATTGATAACATTAACACTCAAATAAGAATTGTTGGCAACAATATGTAGTCTTGATTTATTTTTTTTCTTTTAGGGAAAATAATTTACAAATATCTGACAAATATCTTAATTAGTAAATACATTTTCTTATTTTTAAGATGTTATATATATATATATATATATATTATTGAAATAAAAAATTAAATTACACTTAATTTTTTTTGTCAATAATATATTAATAATCTATTAGTATATTACTAATTTATCTATTTTTTTATAGTATATTAGTATATCTACTTTGATAAGCTTTTTAATCTTCCATATCTCAATGTTCTTATCTGATTCCTGACCATCTGCCATACTAGGCAACGATGGATTCAACAGCTATATAAGACCCTGCAGAAAGCAGTATATTCAAGTCAAAAGGCTCATTCGCATATGGTGGTGAGGGATATGCATTGTTAATGATAAAAACATAAGCAGAGAGAAAAACGACAGCAATTCTCTCAACATAATAAATGAGTTGAGCACGAACAAGACACTAACCAGGAAAGAAAAGGCCTTTGCTCCTCGTTCATTCGAAATAATAGATCAGGCAGCCTATAGAAGACACTGTTGGATACATTAGACATAAACATTGAAAATCGAAAGAATTTTAACGAAACTATTTCCAAGTTAATCTCATAGTAAAGAAGAAACAATAAATTAGCGTTAGATTAACTAGCACCAGGACCATAAAACTTAAATAAAGCCAACTCCTGAAGTGTGGGAATTAGAAAATAACAAAATCCTGAATTCCATCAATAGGAAGACCAGAGAAAAATGTCAACAAATTATTTCACATGTATGATTACAGATCTGCAAAACAGTCATTCAACTGAAATACGGAGCTAGAGATATAAGTGCATGTATAAACTGAAGCTAAATTAATTACCCTAGATTGGACTGAGCGAAGCAACACAAGGCAAAATAAATCCAGGCAGAGAAAGCACAAGTTAGAAAGAGTGAGGAATAGAGTAAACCTGCAACGAGTGATTCGAAGAAAATGAAATGAAGACGCACTAGATCTCTTCGCTTAGACTTGTCCTTGTGCGCAAGAGAAAGTCAAGATGCTTGCTAAGCTCTCTATTTAATGATATTTAGGGTTTCTAGCCCAGCCCGACCCGACCCTTTCTCTACTTTGTCTCTCATCTCTATCTACCCTGTCTGTCTGTAGTTCCATTCTTTTTCTTTTTTTCTTTTCTTTTTTTTAGGAAACTTCACAAAATAATCACATTTTAAAATTTTAATTAAGTATACCCACCAAAATATTGTTAATGTATTAGTAGGTTTTGAATTTCTATTTATGCACATTTTAATCCATGCATGTGCAATTGCCTCTGACTGATCTTAACCATAATTCTCTCTATTTTTACTCCTTTTACTTAGCAATGAATTATCTTACTTTATTGTTGCCCTAAAATTTAAGAATTCCTTTTATTTCGGTTAGAAAAATACAAAATTCCTAGTAGGCTAGTACATTTTCGGCAAATTGGTGTAAAACATAGAAATTTGGTATGTTTCAATTATCTTCTTCTAAATTGTAGTTTCTATCAAATTTCAATCAAGTTTCACAACCGTAATGTTAATTCTAACATTTGTTTTTCCATACTTTGATTTTGGTTTATATCAAGTTTCGATCAAAGTTTACAAATGATTTCGAATTTCAAATTGTAATTTCCACCGAGTTTCAATTTTTCAGTGTGATTTCTATCAAGTTTCAATTAAGACCTACAAATGTGTTTAGGATTTTATATTTCAATTTTTTAAACTCACTCAATGTAGTTTTTGTTGAGTTTCAATAGTATCAGTTAAGTGTCACAAATGTATTTATAATCTTAGATTCCAATTGTTATCTTAACACTAATTAATTATAGAATATTATAGCCTTAAAAAAGCAACACACAATTATTTTCTTTGTAGTTTCGGTGGAGATTAACAATTAATCAAAGTTAAGGAGTGTTGTAGTTTCAATAAGTTTCACATTGGGATTTGTTAATTCCATATTATATTTTTTTAAATATTCCCACACTAGTTTTTATCAAGTTTCAATTAACTTTCACTTAATATATAAGAAAATGTTTACAGTTCCAAATTTTGATACACTTAGCATGAAATAGTCTTAAAAAGACAACTCACAATTCTTTTTCTTGTAGTTTCAGTGAAAATTAACAATTAATCAAAGTTAAAGAGTATTGTAGTTTCAATAAGTTTCACATCGATGTTTGTTAACTCCATATTATAATTTTTGTAATACTCCCATACTAGTTTCTATCAAGTTTCAATTAAATTTCACTCAATGTCTAAGAAAATGTTTATAGTTCCAAATTTTTTAAACACACTTAGCATGGGTTCCATCAAGTTTCAATAAGTTTAAGTTAAGTGTCACAAATATTTTGATAAAAAAGTGTTTGAATATGTTTATAATTTTGGATTTCAATTTTTATTTTAACACACATAGTTTCAATAATGTTTCAATTAAGAAAAATGCCCTACAATATCAAAACTCATATAGATAATGAAAAATCGAAACCATAATGAAACATACATGAAACTCTAAATTATTTTCTACCTTAGAGTAATCAAATATGTACACATGTCTAAACTAATGAAAAAGAACCCAAATGAAACCTACATGAAACCCTTAAAATATTATGTTTATTGAAAACGAATGTGATTAAATGTTTGAAACAAAACTACTAAGTTTCAAAATTTTTAAAAAATATTGAAATGGGGATGTGAAAAGCTAATTGAAATGGTACTAGTATGCGTCTAAAAACAATTAAAATTGACATGTAAAGATCATCAAAAGAATTAATTTGATTTGAACTTGACCGATAGAAATTGGGAGATCTCTTTTTTGCCAACGTGAACGAAGATTGAAAAGTGTTCATAATGATAAGTTGCAGGAGTGGCCTATGGAGATTCGAAGAACTCTTGTATTTGATTCCGCGTCACTGATGGAAATTGAATTGCGTTCATGACAATGGTTCTGAGGAGTGGGAACAATGGTTGATGTAGATAGATTTTATTTCTTCAAAATGAGTAAAGCGTTCATATAGAGAGATCATTATCTTATTATAGAAACATATTCTAATTGGAATTCTATTTAATAGTTGATTTATTTTCTAATTTATAGGATGTCAGTTTCAGTTGTGATATGTGCGGGTGGTTAGTTACAGAAATAGTTTTATGTTTCAATGAGTATATTTGCATTGATTTCAAAAGTGTATACTTATAAAATATATTTACATTTAGTGGTATACTTACGTAAAATACATTTTTTTATCTAGAATTCCATTTACACCCACTAATAACGGACGCTTAATCAACCCTTTCTCTTTTTTTTTTTTTTAATTAATGTATTTAATGTAGATCAAAATTGTGCAACTTTAACTCTAATCTATAGTTTTTCTTTAATTGCTTTTTCTTTTACGTTTTTTATGAAAAGTTAACCGACACTATTCGCTAATAAAAAAAATCGTAAATTGAAACTAATTAAATAAAAAAAACTGTCATTGAGTTAATCGCTAAAGCTAAAAGGTGAACTTAAATTTTTTTAATTTTGCTCTAGAACTTTTAATAAATTACAAAAATTTTGATAGGTTAAGATTATTGTGAACGCTTTAAGGATAACAAGATATCAAGAGGATACAAAATTGCTTAAATGATGTTTTGCTCGTCGGTAAATCAAATAAATATTTCAAAAGGATTAATTGAAACCGAAAGTAAAGCGGTCAATGTGTTGAACAGGAAGAGTGTTTGGCAGTGGGAGTTGCATGTGGCTGAAACACTAAATAGAAGATTATCTCCTTTCTCCAGGAAAGGAGTTGTACAGTATCATCTCTCTGTAGCGCTCTTGCTCAAGAATACAGGATCTGATGGCAGCACTCTTCTACACTACTCAAGACAACAAAATTGGGATGGAAATAATACTGTACAATGAAGAAAAAATTGCTAACATATAATTACACTGCCGGGTATGCTGCTTAAAAGAGCAACCCGAGACGAGGCGTCGCCATCCTGCTGCTAAGAGGCTCAAATAACTCTTGAAGCTGCGGCTGCATCAGCCATATTTATTTGACAAATCAGATTTGTTTGTGTGAATCAGGTCAAATTTGGGACATTGCGATGGCTGTCCGCAAATTCTCGAATTAGACGCTTCAGAACTCTTCCTCCCTTCCCTTGCATGTACCCGTTTAGGGTTTAGGGTTTAGGGTTTTAGGGTTTAGGGTTTAGGGGTTAGGGTTTAGGGGTTAGGGTTTAGGGGTTAGGGGTTAGGGTTGAGGGTTTTTGGGTTTAGGGTTTAGGGTTTTGGGGTTAGGGTTTAGGGTTTTGGGGTTAGGGTTTAGGGTTTTGGGTTTTGGGGTTAGGGTTTAGGGTTTAGGGGTTAGGGTTTAGGGTTTAGGGTTTAGGGTTTAGGGTTTAGGGTTTAGGGTTTAGGGTTTAGGGTTTTTAGGGTTTTTAGGGTTTAGGGTTTAGGGTTTAGGGTTTAGGGTTTAGGGTTTAGGGTTTAGGGTTTAGGGTTTAGGGTTTAGGGTTTAGGGTTTAGGGTTTAGAGATAGGAAGTGCGTCG
>CAODLS012556701.1:0-10235 GCA_948243855.1 Flueggea neowawraea
TTTATTCACAATTCCACCCTCTCTCCTCTATCAGTTAAGGTGACAGATGGCATTGATTTGATTTGCTTTACTCTAAAATTCCAGACCTTCAAAGCTTATAGAGATTGTGAAGGAACGATTCACATCCCTCGGTGGAGTCATCTTTGAGGGCTGCAGTGTTTCCAACATCTCAGTGTACGAGGATGCAGCTGTGAGTTTATTTACACTTGCTAAACGATGCAATAAATATTGATGTTATAGAGTTTGATATGATTAATTCAAAGAAAACAATTATGTGGCTCTCATGAAGCAAGCAGGGAAGTGAAATTGCATTAAGGCAATACAACAGTCACAGAAAAATATTTTACTTAAAGTTTGGTATCTCAAATGGTGTTCATACGTTTCTTTATAAGATTCCTTTCAGCATAAAAACGGAGATGAATATTGCAATGCATTCGTAACCATTAAGATTATATGGAACTATGAATCTATGACTTTAAGCAATGGTACTCCTACATCAAGGTTATTCATGATTTTCTTCACTGGCCTTAAAACTTGCAGATGGAAAAATCTTCCTCTCCCGTCTCGTTATTGATGCAATGGAAAACTTCTCCCCTGTGGTGAGGCAGGTCAGTTTTTCTTCTCATGTATCTGATGCATGCATTAAGATCTCAGCATCAAGCATGTAGAATGGAGGAATCTACTATTTTTACACATTACAATCATTTTCGTACTTGTCTGTACTTTTATTGTAAATCTTGAACATCAAAAGATTCTAAGAAATGATCAGCTAAGGTACAGGTCTATACTTTTTGTTATATAATTTGTGCATGGATTGATGGTAAGGGAAACTGAATTAGGACAGAAATCTTTCAGTCATGATGCCTCTTTTCATCATTCTCCGTAAGTTCTTATTCATTGTACATGGTAACTGGCAACTTCTGCATGTTTCATACATGTTTGCTATTTGGGCTAAAGCTGCTGCTCTGGTAAATTTCATAGATACGAAGAGGAAGGAAACCAGATGGGGTTTGCCTTGTTGTTGGATCCTGTGCTCGTGGTTTTATGGATAATTCAACAAGTGATGTCATATACAGTAGTTCATCAGTGAAGAAAGTTGGAGGTTCTGAAGCACACTATTTTTGGGAGGTAAATTAGTCTTTGGTCTAATATCAAAACCAACCAGAGGCACTTGCTTTCAGAATCAAAGCTTCTTTAAACATATTTTGGCAGGCATTTCCAGCAGGATCTGTTCCTGCAGATCGCACTACATATATGTTCACTTATGTTAGTCCTCAACCAGGCTCACCAAAATTGGAAGAATTATTGGAGGACTATTGGGATTTGATGCCAGAATATCAGGTTCATTTTCAGATCTGTGTTTTTAATTCGCAATGTTTTAAATCATGCCTCTACTTATTTCAATATTTTGACTCAGATGGTGGTAAGGGGGTTTTGGTTTATTGTGGTTTTCCTGTTTTTTAGATTGTTGTTTGCTCAATATAGACTTCATAAATGAGCTGTGGCACAGTCTATGATTGAATTTCATGGCTCCCTCATGGAGGAGATTTGGTATTTATGTCATCTTCCCAATGTTACGCAAATGAATCTGTTTCAGGTTTTCATAAAAAAAAAAAACTCCGAGTAAAATATTGTTATAAAATTATCTTACTTCTAGCTATATTATAGTATCCAAATAAATCTTATTTGCACATCAGGATAAAATAATTTCGTAAAACCTTTCCTATTTTTTAAATGGTTTCGCCACACTGTGAAAAACATTTTTGCACAGGCGGTTAGCATTCATTTTTTTACTATTGCAGTCCCTTCTGTTAATACCAAACAAATGGTTTAGATTTATTTCAATGGATGGTTTATATGTCTTGTTATATTCTCTGTTCTCTCTTGATATTGTCAAACTGATCAGCTAGTGGTTATGCATTTCTATTGTGTAGGGAGTCTCATTCGACAAATTGGAGATACTTAGAGTTATATATGGAATTTTTCCCACAAATCGTGAGAGGTAATGATGCAAATGACACATGAACTAGAAGGTTTACAAACATATTGTTGGAACATTCCTTAGCAGTCAGTTTAGAATCCCTTTGCTTCCTAGAAAGATCTCTCAGAAGAAACTACTGCAGAAAGAAGACACCATTTGCAGCGTTAACGATAATATAGACCTTGACATGTTAGAATGAGAATCTGGATGCAACAAAATTGGTTAGGGTAGAGGCATTCATCCAGTAGGTTACCGCAGCTCACTTCATATACATAGTGAATATGAACTGCATTTCAGTTTCATATATTTAGCCTTGTCACTTCCTCTTCATTATTTCCATCCACTTAAACAGAAACTTTCTTATCTCTTGAGTTGAATGTATCAACTCTGGGTATTCAAATCTTTTTTTTTTTGATAAGTACGGGTATTCAAATCTAACATTTTTAAATCTTTTCTTGGGGAGGATCAATTTGTCAGTCCGTTGCCAGCAGCATTTAATCGTGTCTTACAGGTGCCCTTTCCTGTACAAAGTTTAAGTTCTGGCTAGGTGAGGGGCACATACCAGATGATGAAAGTATTTCAATTTTTCTTCTGCAGGTTGGTGATGCTAGTGGAATACAGTCACCTGTTTCATTTGGCGGTTTCGGAAGTTTGACCAGACATCTTGGGAGGTTGTCAAATGGTAATTGCAACCAATATATAGTTTAATTTACTGCCATAAAGTTATTTTTAGTGTTACAAAAAGTGAGATAACTTTAGTTGGTATAGAACATAATGTTAAATAAAATGTTAATAACAATTTATTCAACATTTTAGTTTTGAACTGACATTCCATATGGGGAAAAAAGAAGAATGCACAAAATTATGTAATGTGCAAGAAGTTTATATAAGTGCATCTTACTAGCACTGGCATTGATCTCCTCTTTTGCTGGAAAAATAAAGGAATATATGAAGCAATCAGCGGAGATTTTCTTGACACACACAGCCTGTCTCTGCTAAATCCTTACTTGGTGAGTGACTTGAATTTTCTCGCTCTATGTTTAAGCAGCCTTTCTTACAATTATCTGAGTTGGCACTTCCATGATGCAGCCAAACTTAAGTGCTTCATGGCTATTTCAAAAGGCAATGTCAGCCAAGATAGATTCTGATGTATATCCCGAATTCATCAATGAGCTGCTTTATGTCAATTTTCAAAGTATGCAGGTAGGCTAAATTTTCTGACTAACAAATCCATGATATTTTTATTCTGCTTCATGAATTGCTAAAAATTATGTTCATTGGGTAATTTACTACTTATTTTCCTCCAGAGGCTCGGGGATCCAATTCTACGCCCATTTCTTCAGGTTGTTTGCCTTGTCATTTTACTCCCTTTCAGTCAGATTTTTATCTTAATGTTGTTTCTGTTGGACTGATAGAAAATTGAAGTCCACAATGATGAACTTGTTTTCCTGCATTATTCATGGTGACGGGATGTGATACAATTTGGTCCGCTGGTGAAGACATTAGGCTTGGTGATGTTGACGAAGCCTCAAATTCTCCCATCAATATTCAAGCAGGTACCAATAATTCTGATATTTTCATCTCTAAAAAGAGATTAGTTTTCTAAAATGAACGCACCTTGACCTTTCTAAGCAAGTTGAACATTGGAAAAGAGGAGTGTCATTTCGCTTTTGTCAGTTAATGAGGATTTGGGGTGTTTTTAGATGAGGTGTTTTGGTAATGATATGGCGGAGAATGTAATCATAGAAAGGGCTAAAATTACAATAATCTATTAATCTTACCAAAGGCATGCCTAGGCAAGTGTTTTCGGCATTCACTCAGGTGTGCACCTGAGCCATGAGGAGCACACCTGTGACAGCGCCTGCCTCTGGACTTTGTGTCTGAGGCGCACCCTTGGCAACTATAGGTTGTGTCATCAATAGTCATCACAAAGCCCGGAAAAAATCACAAGTAAGCTGATCCTCCCGCTCAAGTTGCTCTGTGCTTCGTAATTGTATGCGACGAATACTGAATTTCAGCATCTGCTATGTTTTTTGGATGCTCTCTCTCTCTCTCTCTCTGATCGATCTTTTCTGATACTCTCTTTATTCCATTTTTGAAACATTATTCGAGTTCTAATATCAGGTAATTGAACTATATTGATGCTCAAATAAATCTGGTTATCTTCAGGTTGGGATTCCTGGGCTTTTTGACTGGTCTGGCCACTTTTTCATGCTTGGCTGGTATACATTTCTCTCCCTTTTTGTGGACCCTGCGATAAGGTAAGTAATGACAGCCTAATATCGTCAGTATTTTCATTTTCAGAACAAAGATTTAGCTTATTCTGTCAATAATGATTGTAACGAGTTCTAGAATTGACTGATTTAATCTCTGCATATTTTGAAGACCATTATTGACTGCATTTCCATCCAAGACGAAGTATGAATGGAAGCGACGCCTTGAAGCTTGGAATTATGGAGCTGGTTTAGACTGCAAGCTATGAGGAAACTCTCAACTTGATTTCTTAGAGCATGGGAGCCGGAATAGTTGCGAGCAGGGACCTGTATTTCTTGAGCAGATGACAGTGCTGAAAATTCAACGATTATTGAAGCCTGCCGGATTAAACTCAACGCCTGCTTTCTAGTTGGTGCATTGAAGCATTGCATTTTTCTGAACACAGCACAAAATACAATCCTGAAACTATTGATTCATTCATTATACGTCAATACAAAAGTGGCTATCCACATTTCTGATTCACTGTATAGGCAACTTATGATCTTTTTCGAATCTTCTTACATAAGACATACATTTATACAATTCAGCTAGAAGATAAATCACTCAATATTGTAAAAGGAATGTTTAAGGTGAATCAACGGGATGCTCTCTGACCGTAAACTTTAGAAAGCTCCTTGCTCATATATTTCTCCTTGTCATTTTCGTTCTTGTCAAGATGCCATTTCTTTGACGCATCTGCGGCCTGAAAGCATAAGGTGTTAACCAGCATCAGCAAGGCAAGAAATACTGAAAAACGATTACTTAAGCATGCGTTCATAATGTCTAAAACTATCATACCCAGGCCTTTACAGGCATCAAACGCTCCCTGATCTTCTTGAATCTTGGCTCGACAACATCTTTTCCTTTGGTTCTGATATCATCGTTCTGTCAGCACCAAAGATAATATATCTCAGATTAAACCCATTCAATACTAGAAAAGCGTCTCCCCAATACACTGACATTTCCAATAACTATTGCAAGATGTATGACTATCAGCTCAAAAATTGAATATATAATGCTTCCAGTTCAGTAGTGCTAAAGCTTTACTTACAAACAGGGATAGCATTCAACTAATGCACATATCTCAATCCCTCTCATCACCATACACGAGAAAATGATCCAATCGAATCAAATTTATGCAGGGTATAACCCAAACTCGATTCAATTCGATTCAAAATATTCGAAGTTTGATATTACAATTTGAAATAAATGGAGTTTCCTTTTCATACTCAAACTTGATCCAGTCAAGCACAGCCATATACAATTATTTTTTTTGGGTTGAACATCAACTGAGTCCTCATTCAATCTCAGATGTGGAAATATTGAACATTCATATACTTTGCTAGAGTAAGTTATTGTCACATTCAAGCACTGTAATGTTCAGACTTAGTTTGAGTAGCTACAAATTAACGAAGCTCGACTCAATTACAAAGAAATCGAATCCTAAAAGCTCAAACAAGAAATTCAAAAAATTACATTAAACCAAATTACTCACAGTACTTATCTCTAGCTTCGACGCTGCCAAACCAAACGCCACAACTCCTCCACCAAACACAACAACAGTGGCAACCAGAAAGGCCTTCCCAACTATAAACAAACAAGCTTCAGATTTCCGATCACAGACAAAAAAAAAGAAAGAAAGGAAGTAATAAGAAAGAAAAAAAAACAATTAAAACTCGAAGTACGTACGGAGACTAAGCCCTTCAGCAACAGCTTTCAACTTCTCAGGATTTAAACGCACATCATTCCTATCTTTTCGCAACTCGTTGGCCGTCGACGCCAAAACTGACTCCGTTAGAGGAGGCAGTGCCCATCTGCGAGACAATTTTTAAAAAAAAATGACGACGACGACAACAACAACAATTATAATTGATCAACAATTGTTGCCATTATTGCTTCGAGCATTTCGAATAATCAACGACATTCAACATTTACAAAAAAAAAAATTGCGACAACTCAATTTATCAGTATAATACTGGGAAGGATCAAACAGAAATCAACAAGCGGCACCGTTTCAATCTGCAATGAACTGATTACCTTTTAGAGCCGAGAGGGACCTGAGGGAGAGTGAGATGAGAGCTGAGAGGATTGAGAGAATGACGAGACAAAGAAGCAGAGGAATTGTTGGGGTCGAAGCCTAGAGACCACTTGGAGGCAGAGTAGAGCGGAGATGACAAGTCGGAGGAATCGGTTCTCAAGGAGAGAATGTTTAAGGACCTCTGGAAGGACGTCGGCTTGGGATTCGCCACCGGACGGTGAAGGAAAGTGGTGGTTGTTGGAGGAGGTGGTGGTGGATGTGGATGATTTGTCGACGAGGAGGGTTACGGCTTGTTTGGATTCCCGGTGAAAATAGGCTCCTTCTTTTCCTGCACCTATTCCCCTGAGAAAACTCATTTTCTTTTTTGAACGGTGAGAAAACTCATTACCATTTACCCGCATGGTATATTATAAAAATTATATAATTCATGAAAATTAATAATATGATAACTGAACAATTAATTTTTTCACAAGTTTCGAATTAAAACAAAATTATGTACTCCCTCTATCTCAATTTAATATGCACTAACTATTTTTTACAGAAATTCAGAAATAATAATTTTAGTAGTTAAACTAATTTAATTTTACAAAATTTTTTGTTTATAACCTTTGATTAAATGTATTGATAATTAATAAATTAATTGAAAAAAAATTAAATAACGACAAACTTGTAACTATACTAAAAATAAATACAAGAAAAAAAATATGTCTATCAAATTAGAACAAAAAGAATGTATAATATTATATATATAAATATATTATATATGTATTATATATAATATAATATAAGAAATAATATGAGTATAGATATTAATATAATATCAACATTTATGGGTATGAATATAGTTATGAATATGAGTCGAGAAAGACTATATAATTTATACCGAGTCCACACAGTTAAACTCGTGTAATATGCATATTTAAATTTTATACCTAATTAAAATTAGTAATACCTGCATTGATTGAATATTATAAATGCAAATGATACCCGATAATGTTCCAAAAAATACGACATCCAATGCATAAAGTACCAATTGTGGACCCTAAGAACTAAAGAAAAAGGCGAGTCAATAAAAGGTTGAGCTATCGTTGTTTTACGTTAACATCTTTTATTTCATTTTAAAGGTGTGGGTTAGTTTAAAATAAATATAAAAATTATAAAATTGTCAACATATTAAAAAATATATATTTAACATAACTATTTTTTAATGTGTTGTTATTTTTGTAACGGTCGAATTAGTTGAAAACTAATCCTAACCTTTAAAAGAAGATAAAACACGTATGAACTAAAAGAATATAACTCAACCTAGTCAATAAATACCGTTCAAGAATTCAATTTGTTATTTTGTAATGCATTACAATCTACCCTTCATTTAGCTTTCTTATGGTTTAAAAAGTTAATATAAAAATTAATATAATATTTTAATTTATTTGTAATTGTTGTGATCTATGTCCTTCGATAATCTTGCACTAGACGCATCTATTAAGATATTGTTTGTTCTAAATTTATGGACTCTCATAGTTTTACTTCTGAAAAATAATCTCAATGGTTTGAGCGAAGAAGTCGTATATAAGTTACCATTGACATCGACTCTTAGACAATATAAAAGTATAGTACGACAATATTCTCCAATCGAGGTCAAGAGACATGATCCACAATAATTGATATCATCTATAAAAAATTGAGTAAAAAAACGTCGAGTTAAAAGTTATGTTCCCACTAGATGGACATGTCCCCCGTAAACTTAGTGCTTTAGTTGCAACTAATTATAATTTTGAAATCCCCCAACTTAGTTCTTTTTAGTTGAGGCTAAATACTTGAAAAACAGAATTGATTTTATGAGCCATCGTGTTACTATTACTTTAGTCGTGGCTAAATATGCAGGAATCTCCAATATTTGATTCCACAAATCAAGTTGGCCTGAACATGATTAATAACTGCTCTTAACGAAATTGGTCGATAGCAAGATTTTGTGCTCAAAGTTCTCAAATATCATGCAGCAGGTCACATTCTCAACAACCTATTTTAATCTTCCAGTATAATCAATGATCAAATATCATGCTACTTGTGCTGCTGCTTTACAATTGTCTTAATCTAAATTTTTTTTCTTTCGTGTGGCTAGAAAGTTTAGTATTATCGTTTTTTGCTTAATGAGTATTATTTACTTTTCCCATTTCAAGTTCTAATTTTACAAGTTGAATGATGGATGCAGTGCAATGACTAAACAATAAAAATGGAGTTAAAAATCATTTCAAAAAAATCGAAGCACAGAAAAACCAATCATCATACCACAATGCAGGTAATATTCCATTAAAGCCTTCTTTATAGCTAATTAAACCCTGCGAAACTCTGATTATGTATTTTTGTTTTGGAACAGAACATTCAAGCTCTGCAAACAAGATTACAAGTAATTAATACTTTATACCTTTTTTTGTACTTTTAATGGCAATAACTTTTTTGAGTCTAAATCTTTTGTTTCCAGACATAGAAAGGATGCCAAAATAGCAGCATTGAGAAGAATTTAAGATCATCAAGGCAGCAATATCATCACGTTGAGATTTCAGTCCTCCTCTACATTGTCTTCATATTATACAAAAGATAGCTCATAATATTGTCAAATATGTAAGATTGTTCTGGTTTTCAATTTGAACTTTTTTTTTCCTTAAAAGAGTAACAAGTTGTATTAACCTCAACTACAAAGAACTAAGTTGGGGGATTTCAAAATTATATTTAGTCGCAACTAAAGCACTAAGTTTAGGGGAAAAATTCCTTCATCATTATCTTTAAAAGTAATCGGATGTTTGTCTAATTTTTAAAATAATATAATTATCTAATTGTAATAACTATGAGTAGTACTCAAATATCCTATCTCCAACGATTACTCAAATAGTGGATATAGAATTTAAATTTAGGTTATTATCTAAATTGAAAATAACAACATAAGTAATATAAATAAAAGATTAAGGACATTTTGAGAACAAAAAGCTTTACCTCATCTTCACACTTTTATAATATATATATATATAGAGAGGAAGTTCAATTTACTCCAAAAATAAGACTTTTATACTTACTCTTCATTTTTACTATTTATTGTATTTAGATTTAATGGCGAGGATTAATTTTTTTTAAAAAATTACATTCACCATTGGATTTAGATATAATAGATAGTGTAGACAGGGACGGAGGCAGGTGGGGGCGAGTGTGAGAGGCTGCCCCCCATCGCTGACAGAGGAACTCTTAAACCTCCCTCCTCCCTCCTCCTCCAAACTACCTCTGCCCCACCCAACCCTGGGAACTTGTCCCCCCACCCCCACCTTCTTCCCCTCTGCTGCTCTGCAAGTACAATCCGCCCCCATTTTGCCGATTTTTTGGCTCCGTCCTGAGTGTAGATGAAGAATAAGTGTAAAAAATATACTCTTAAATTAAATGAAGCCCTCCTCATATATATATATATATAGGTTGCAGAAAAAAATTATCCAAATATTTATACCCAAAAACTGATTGGTACAATAAGTTATGTTGTTTTCACATTAAAAAGTTTTGAAAGCTCCTTCACGAGAGGCTTCTCTTTGATATCTTCTTTTCTGTCAATATGCCATTTCTTTGTCATGCCTTTAGCCTGAAATCAGATCAGAGCTGCAATGGTCAGAAAGAATAAAATTTAATTTAACAAAAAAAAAGCTTAATTATTAAACCCTTGAATTATTCAACTTTATACCATTCAGTCCTCTAAACTACTAAATATATATCACCACTACCTAAACTATTTAATTTACATTTCATAACCCTTGAACTACTTGTGTTTCAATTTATTAGTCCAGGAGTTATAAAAAAATAAAATAAATAGTTAAAGGGGTGATGATGCACATTTGATAGAATCAAATAGCTGCCCATAAAAAGTCTAATAGTTAGAAATTTATAGATGTAATAAGCAAAAGAGAAACATATCAAAATATTAATTTG
>CAODLS012556866.1:0-16494 GCA_948243855.1 Flueggea neowawraea
CGAACTTGTGAGCCACAATTCAAAGAGAGAAAATAATTTTGTGAGCTTTAGAATATTGATTCTAAAAGGTGCTAGTACACTGCAATCATTCCAAGGTAAGTTCGTTCGTGTGGATACCTCTAGCCACGTTCACGGAAAGGCAACGTGATTCCACAAAGGTGATTCAGGTTCTTGGTGCTAAGAGCTACACCAATGTTTCATACAACCGATCGATCGAGCCTTCGTGAAAGGTAAATCATCCAACCTTAATTATATTTGTTGATATGCATGGGTCCTTGGGGGAATTCAAGGCGTTAAATTTTTGTTATATCTGCTTCCATTAATGTATATGAATGTAATATTTGAGCAGCGAATTCCAACATTTCGAGGAGTTAATTGGTTCTTTACTTACTCATGAGATGAGTATGAAAGAAGATGAAGAGAATGAAGGCAAAAGAAGAAAAAGAAGAAGAAATATTTCTGTATTGCATTCAAAGCATCTAAAAATTTTGAAATTCGCGGCAAGCAAGAAGAAGAGCAAGCTCACATGCTATGAGTGCAATGAATCGAGTCATGTTAAACCGAATTGTCCATACTTTAAGAAGCATAGAGAAAGAAGGAAAAGGAAATTCCTTGATGATGATTCAAGTTCTAGCAGTGATGATGAAGTTGGAGGAATATGCTTCACAGCCCATGCATATGTGGTATTGTTTCCATAACTCAAAGTCGTTTTTTAATTGATTAATATGCATATTGTTTACTTCTTGTAATTACTTGCATATTTGGTTTGATTGCATACATTTTTTTTTTGTTTTTCAAAAGAGGGAGATACATTATTTGTGCCATGCATATTTTGCAACAAAAAGGGGGAGTTTCAATTTCAAAATCATTTCTTTAATAAATGCATTTGTTTAGGGGGAGCCATATATTATGCTTATTGAAGTCTTTAATTGTTTGGGTGAGAAATGTTTTTAAGCTTTTTGATGATACAAAAAGGGGGGAGAAGTTTACATGAATTTGTTGGGAGAAGTGTGCATGAACTTGATTTAGTGTTTTATCTTTTCACATATCTCTTACAATTGGTATCATGATTTACAATTGCCATCATTATTGCTTTGAACATCATATATTAATGTGTTGGACTAACCAAGTGACAAGGAGTGAAATCATTGATCAAATTGTTTGTTATTGATGAAGAGATGTTTAAATTCATGTATGTTTTGTCATCATCAAAAAGGGGGAGATTGTTGACTTCGGTTTTTATGGTGATGATTGCAAAACATCCTTGAAAGATGTGCTAAGTTGCAGACTTACTAATATCTTGATACAAAGAACGTTATTCCTATGCAAGTCATGTTGATCATGATGAAAATGGCATTAAGGTGCATTGCACTCGATACAAGGCGCATAGATCATCCATTGAAGAAGTACAAAGTATCAAATGATCATCAATGCACGTTACACAAGCTACAATACACATTATTGGACTTTTTGAATGATACAAGGCACGTTGCAGAGCAAAAGATACAACCTTTGATGAAATACCCAATGCACGTTACAAGCGCTGCAATGCACGTTGACGAGGTCAGATGAGGACAAAGCCAAGATGTTCCTTGAGATTTGAATTTGAATATACTCTGACATGCTGACATGGATTAAAGGTGTGATCTTGAGATTAAGTCTACAACGCACGTTGCATGAGGTACAAGTCACGTTGAAGATTCACTACGTGAAATGTGCATATTCTGGAAGGAAGAACAATATACGTTGAACAAACCACAAGTCACGTTGAAGTTGCTACAATGCACGTTAATGACAATCCATTCTAGGTCGTGGCTAGTGGAGTTCTTTCAAGACGCATTGAATTGTTATCAAGTCATATAGAACTCAATGGTACAAAGTAAAATGCACGCAGAGGAAGATATAATGCACGTTGTACAAGGTGATGTCATTTAAACATAATGTTTCATTCTCTAACAATGGCTACTTCGAGGTTCCAACGGTTATATCTTCAAGAGTGTCACCCCTGGACAGAACAAAAGTAAGAGATACCCTTGCCAAGAATTGCTAATCATTTTATCTCTCACTTCTACCTTTCTAACCCATTTGAGCTATTTACTTGCAATCGATTTTTGGGTTCGTGTGAGCTTAAAACTATTATAGCATTGGGTTGATTTTTTATCATGCAAGGTTATTTGCTTGGGGTAGATATGTTTTCTTGTTGTGCCTTAGAAAAACAAGAGTGGTTGGTAGTGAGCCTTAGAAAACTAGAGGTTCGGTTTGCTTGTTTTGTCCTTAAAACAAGGTGACCAATTTTCTAGTTGAGCCTGCAAAAACTAATGGAAAAATTTTCTTGTTGAGTCCACAAAAACAAGTAGTGTAACGATTTTCTTGTTGAGCCCATAAAAATAAGGTGTAACGGTTTGCTTATTGAACCCATAAAAACAAATGGTGTAAATGTTTTCCTCCACCCGAAAGTGAGGAAATTTTGCATTGAAATTCTTGAGTGGATCTCAAGGAGTAGACGTAGTTCAAGGAGGACCAAACCATTATAAATTGGATTTTTGCTCTCTCCCCTTAGTCTCTCTCTTATTTTATTTGCATTTGTTTTATATTGTTGTGTGTGGATTGGATATTTAGTTTTAAGTTGCTTCCGTATTTGATATTCTGATTTGAGCTTAAAAGAATTTGCATGAACTTTCTTATTTGTTTTAGTTTGCAAAAAATTTTTGACAAAGTTTTTAACTTTCTAAAAATCCAATTCACCCCCCTTGGATTTCCATTATACATTGGGACCAAATCTTTTCACAAACAATCAAAAAACCAAACCCATGAGTCAGTACTCTCTCCCTCAGCAATACAAAAATAAAACGGATATGTGCTTTTACTTCCATCTACTGAAACTTCAGTCAATAGCATCCCTTCAAATGGCCCCTTCAAAAAGGTTCCATACACGCCAAAAAATGGCCTATATCCGTTGACAAAACCGTGAACTGTAGTGGCAAAAGCTACAAACATTCTTTTGAAAACGGGTTGCACATCCAAGTCTTGTCTGTCCTGATAAGCAAACTTAACAATAGTTCCAGGGTCCAGTCTTTTCAAGACCTCTGCATATCCATATGACTTCGCAAATGATTCGGTATAAGTTCCTTCGTTATGTAATCTAGCCCTTCTTTTAGCTTTGTGGATAGTTCCTTGCTTACATTCCACACCAAATTGCCTCCTTAAATGATCTTCTATAAACCTGTAACTCAAATTAGGATCGGCCTTCAGTTCTTCTTGCATGTGTTTTGCTATCCATTTGGAAGTGACAATAACTTTTTTTTTGGATCTCTAATGCAGGAGTGATTCTGTGGTGTTTTCTTCACCATGAAAGTCCACTTGTCTGGCAGACGTCTAGCATGAAGCCTCCGCTTGAATTCTACATTGCCACTTCAAAATCCTTGTCAACCAATCCATTAAACAACTTCTCTTTGATTCCCTTCATTGGATCAGCACTATTCTTCTCTTCCTCCTCAATATCATCATGCAGTTCATCTTCAGAACTATTGTTCAGGCAATCTAACAAAAAAATGTCTCTAATAGTGTCATCACTTCCATGCTCTAACTCATTTTCACTGACATTCTCTTACTCATTTTTAGTTACTGAAAAATCATCCTCAACAGTTACATCAAAATCTTCATCATCAAAATGACCATACTCCTCATTAGACATAATAAAATCATCATTCACAACTTTTTCACTTTTTCTAAAACTGTACCTACTGATCTTTCTGCCAGTTTCAATCCTTTTCAACGCACCCTTTTTTCACTTTCTTTGTGATTGAGTTCCAGTTTGTGGTTCAGGTTAGGGTTCATTTTTTTGTTCAGGTTAGGGTTCTGTTTATCTTACGCTTCAGATGGGTGATGACGTATTTCAGTTTTTGCTTCACAATCTGTATCAAATAAAGCAAATTGTCCTCTTTTATGTTGTATCTCAATCTCATCCATATCATCAACATCAGTTCCTTCGTCAACATCAACCACTACCACTGGAGACAACACAGTTGTGGGACATCCTACCACTTCAACAAAAATAGGTATAACCAGCTCTCAACTAAATCTTTCAAACATGCTCACTATGTCCTGTCATTCTCAATGAAGTAACCTTTCTTATCTTGAAATGATATAATCATACTAGCATCAATGCAAAAAGCTTATATTGCATCGTCGAATAAATCCATGAAGCTGTAGCAGTCTTCATCGGCATTGTCCAACGAAACTTCTACTTATTTGTGTATTAATCTGATTATGTGAACGGTAGAACAATTCCTGCAAAACCCAACATCCATTAGTTAGTCGGATTATAAACAAACACATACACAGTCAGCTTCAAAAACCCATTACACATAGTAAAAAGCATCAAATCAAATAAAATCATCACAAGTTTGATTAGTAAATTCCTCACACAAAAGCCGATTTTCCTCACACAAATAAAAACAACCAAACCCATTACATATTCGACTTCAAAACCCTAACTCCAAACCCGAATCCATTAAACATTCGACTTCAAAAGCCTATCAACAAAACCCGACCGATTACTCATTTTTGCCACTCACCCAGAAGACGTCATCACTGACCGTCAGGTTGACAGTCAGACCGAACCAACCTTGCTATTTCAGCGACGACAAATAATGACTGAACCGAAATAAAGAGTCACAGAGAGAGAGTGAAGACAAATTCAAGAGAGTCGAAATCCCCGCCGGAGCGAACAATCGAACAGAGAGTGAACACCTAGATAGAGAGAGATACGAGAAAGAGAGAGGGATGGAGAACTACGGGGGGGAGAGAGAGAGAGAGAGAGAGAGAGAAGAAGAAGAAGAAGAAGAAGAAGAAGGGAAAAGTGAAGAGAAAGGGAAATAGTGATTTTGGTCTTTGACTTTTACCGAATGATGTGACATGAACATTTTAGACATTTGATATTTCCAGTTAAACTTAATTGACGGAAGATCGGGTGAGGAATCGAAACGAATAATTTTAAAAATTGGAGGACCATATGAGAAATATGGTCAAACCTCAGGGACCGCAGTGGATTTGACCCCAAGTATTACTTATTCTGTAAAGTGCAATGGTCTTCTTAGTTTATGGTGTCTCTTCTTAAATAGAAATGTATTAGATTTTTGCTCTTCTGATTAATTATTTGGTCCACACAATTAATGCACAATTATGACTTAAAATTGATATTGCTGAACAAAATTTCGTGAAAATCCTCATATTAAATAATGTGGAAATGTTGCCTGGCGATTTTTGTTGAAGCGACTTTTCAACCGAAATTGGACAACTTCCACTTGTTTAGCTTTTGAAATTCTTTCTTTGTTTTATGGTAGCGTTGGAAAAACTGTTGCAATTAATGGTAAATGACTTTTCGTTTTTCTTTTGCCTGGAAAATGACTTGCTTTTAAACATTACTTGGCTTTAACTGCTTCATTTTAACGGAGAGATTTATGGCAAAAACTTCATTGTTTTATTCATTCAATTATGAAAGTTATGAATAATATTTTATTTAAAATAATAAAGTCTCTATTATAAATATTTTTCAAATCTTAATTTAATTAATTGAATAAATAAAAAATTTACACTTATGATAAAACTTTAAACATATAATAAATGTTTCTCTACAAATACAATTTATTTTTCATGTATTAATTTATTTTTCTAAATAGCAATTTATCATGTAGTGTGCTTTGAAAAAAAAAACATATTTATACTGACCAAACAATTGTGATTAGAAAATGTTAAATATAATTAATTTTAATTTACTTATATAATACAAACCTACTTTTTTTTATAAGTTATTTTATTTTCTCCAACTGGATATTGAATGTGCGACCCTCAACATCGGAATTGTTTGCAGTTCCAATGAGTTACAAGTTCATTGGTAAACACGCAAAAAAGCATTGTTCCTTTTTTAAAAATTTTTATCTCAGACTCGATTTTTATTTTCAAAAGATTGCAAAACAACAATAATGGATTAATGAAATTAGCAAATAATCAGCAACGAAACAATTTTGAGTAAAACTAAAGAAAATGATCATAGCTTTTGACATCAGTAAATATACTTATAAAACATAGAGAAATATCAACACATCTATCTATACTATATTAAAAATACGAATGTTAAAAAATAAAAAAGAGCAAGCCGTATATACCTTTAATAAAATACTCTATTTACAATGGCCGAATACAAATCCTAATTCTATTCCAATAAAAAATACTAAAAATAATAGATGTTAAATTAGAAGGCGGAGCCAAAAAAAAATCCTAAATTGAAGCAAGTTCTGAAAACAAAAATCTTAATTAGAACCAATTGCTATTAGTATAGGTTTAGGGTCTAGCTCGACTAGGTTGCTTCGCCTCCAAAAAGACCTCCAAATTTACCTTGTCCAATTATGTTGTCTTTGGGGGAAATTCTCAGTAGAAACTGCAATTGTGTCCATGTCGGAAAAAAGGTTCGTCCAAGTCAATCTTCTAATTTTCCATACCTAGATTAACATATAAAAATGATTAGAAATTGATTTTGGTGATTTTATTTTTTTTTAAGAAAGGGGACAGTATCTTATAGAGTTTTATTTATTGTCATCACTTATTGTGGATAAATACTATAGTTACAGGCACAGGACTTATCAACGTACAAAAGAGAAAGGAGTTGATTTGGAAAATTTATAAAATTATGTAAACCAAAAGACTGAGCTAATTCATTTTTAGCGATCCAGTCAACACAATGATTAGCCTCATGCAGTACACGATAAAATGATGAACCATTTAATTCTATAAGCTGACGAATACAAATATGAGAGCACGATGATGACCATTCCAAGGGGCAAGCGAATTACAGATATCTACCACTAACTTAGACTCTGATTCGATTAACACACCGGTCCATTGATTTTCCATAGCTAAATCAAGACCATACCGAATGACAAATAACTCAGTGATCAGAGGGGAAAAGAAACTAAGTTTAATATTCCGGCAAAGAGAAGCGAACCTGAGGAATCCCTGACAATGATACCAATTGCAGAAGAATTTGAGTGAAATGAAACTGCCCCATCCACATTAATGCAATAACTACCTCCAAAATTTCTAGCAACAGTATAGGGAGGTTTGCTATTAACATTCAATCTATGAACCAACCGTGAAGCACGAAGAAAATTATGGGCAAGATGAATGCAATTCCTGCCCACCAATTTATGTCTAATACCACCAGCAACAACTTCAACATTTCGGGTGTGCCACAAACACCAAATAGCAAAATCAAACAATAAAGGCCAAGACAATTTGCAATCCAACTAAAGTTTACTATGCAAATTAAACAGCAACCAGTCACTTGAATTCATAGAAAAGAACGAGGTGCGTGCCTATGAGGGAATAATTTGCCGCCAATGGTCTTGCACACTTGGGCAATCTCTAGGGGCATGGAGAATAGTTTCTACTCCAGATTGGCAACAACCACAATTAGCAGAAGTACATAATCGACAGATCATTCGTTGAGGGTTAGTAAAGAGTCTGCCATGCAAGGCCAACCAAAGACAAGTTTTGGCGCGGATGGGACCCTTCCAGTTCCAAACAACATCCCATTCAGTCCTTTGGCCTTGAATGCCCAAATTAGAGTTGGAAGCTTGCAAAAAATTAACAGCAGACGCAAGAGAAAAACGACCAGAGGGTGAGCCCTTCCAAACCTGGATATCCGAGGGATCATCAGAAAAGGGGGGTGCATTGAAAGGGTAGCACAACATGTTCTGGCAACAATTCAGATAACACATCTCTAGACCAAACACCTCATTAAAGCATTCCGCCACCGTCATATTGAGTTGATCAGGAGAGAGCGGATTCATAATAAAATTATAGAGAGGCCCTATAGCTTCAATCCAGTTGTCAAGCCAAAACCGAATGGTCCTGCTATTACCAAGAGACATCATGCAATTTTGCTTCATTTTATCAGAATTCTTTAAAATACTAGCCCGTAAAGGGGAAAAATTATAGGCGCGATTAGCTGAAATCTATACTGGGGTCATGGATATATTTGGACAGGGAACCCGAACCCAAAGGGCCTGGTGATTTCAGTTTAGTCCACGCTTTATTGAAGAATCAGAGAAAATTGATTAAATGTTTTACCTTTTTAGTGAAATTTCTTGCAGCTTTACAAAATCTCATCCCAGCTATCATAAAACATATGTTTACCCATTCCTTATATGTTTACCCATTCCTTACTTGGTTATTCACAATGTCAGGATCGTTTATTGAATATTAATTCTTCTAATGAAGGAAGTTGGTAAACATCATATACACTAACCTTACATATCTCACCTGTATGTTTTTTTATGTTCAGGTGTCAATCCTGCTAACTTTGAGATTTTAAAGACTGCTTACATCTCTGCCACAACTTGAAGCTTACATCTTCACTTTCATTTAGAAGCTTACTCCTAGATAATCAAGACAAGGCTTATATTTCCAAATATATATATAAATGTGAAAAATTATAAATACAATTTTATATAAAATAATGAAGTCTCTATTATAAATATTTTTTCAAATCTTAATTTAATTAGTTGAATCAATAAAAACTTTACACTTATGATAAAGCTTTACAAATATAGTAAAGGCTCCACTATTAATACAACTTATCATTTCATGTATTATATATATTTTTTCTAAATATCAATTTATCATATAGTGTGTATCAGAAAAAAAAGCATATTTAGATTGACCAAACAACAGAAATTAGAAAATATTAAATATAATTAATTTTAATTTACTCATACAATACAACCCTATTTTTTTATAAGTTACTTTATTTGCTCCAACTAGACATCGAATGTGTGATCCTTCAACATTGGAGTTGTTTACAATCCCAATGATCTACAATCTCATTGGTACAATACAAACCTACTTAGTATTTATTTCTAAAATAGTAGTATTCAGATGGATTAAAAACTAAAGTAGAGTGGACACATAATATACTAATTAGATGAGTTTGACATCAAATTTGTGATTAACTTTGACAATTCAATTTGTAAATAATTTGCTTAAACTTTTGAATTACATTTAAACATATCAAAAATCCATTTGACTCAATTATTAGACAAGTCAAATTGAAAAAAAAAATTATGCAAAAATTTGATTGGTTCAGATTAATTTTTAAAATTAAAAATTTTATGGATGAAGTGATGCTAATGATAATGAAGTTTTTCAATCAAACATTTCAGTTTGGATATAGGTTCCAAATATATCATTGGTCTGCATGATTTTGTTTTTTGATCATTCACCTGCATAATTTATATACCATGTATTTGATTTAAATGGAATTAACAATTTATCCACTTCTAAATAAGCTATGTTTTATGCACAAAAAAATCTATGTTTTATGATCAATCTATACAAAAACAAAATCTACAAAAGGTTCATGTTAACACAAAAGGAGGAATAGTATTTCTCCTATCTTCGAAAGAGACTCCACATAAACTACATCAAAGAAATAAAATCAAAGCTAGACCTAAAGTATAAACATCATGAAACTAAAAGACATCGTCATAATAAGAAATAAAAAAAAAAGAACTAAATTAAGTCAATAAATACAAAATATACAAATCATATATATATATATATATATATATATATATATATATATATATATATTTTATAGAATCAAAATTAATTAGAGTAAGAGTATAAAAACCAGCAAACAAAAAGACAACTTAATAAAAACAAATAAAAAAAAAAAAACTAAAAAAACTCAATAAAAACAAAATATACAAAACATATATATATATATATATATATATATATATATATATATATATATATTGTATTGACGGAAAATTTATGCGCCTAAGAGGATTCAAACCCTGGTCTGAGGGTAATGTCGCGCACCCTCACCAGCTTGTCTATCACATTTTTGTGTATACAACATATTATATATATACAAACACACATAAATAATATATATTATATATCCTACGGGCCGGGCCAGTCCAGGTCTATTTTTGGAGATCCTATGCCCAGTCCGAAATTTACTTCGGGCCTTTTTTTGGCCCGACCCGGTCCTACGAGCTGAAAACTTCAGTCCAAGCCCTTATTTTGGGTGGGCTAGGCTTAAATGCTCAGCCCTACCTGTTGGAGTTGAATTATTTTTTGGTTCAAACCCTTCATGTTTGAATAACTGCAATTGTTAGACTAACATGAGCCAATGGTTAGTAGTATTATTTTTAAATCATGATTTTGCGATTTTGGGTTGAGTAGAAACTTCAAAAACTTGTTAATTAGGTTGAGTAAGGGGGTCGAAAATTCATATTCGGTTGAGTAGATTTTTTTTGAATGTTTTTAGTTGAGTAGGATGACAAGAGTTGATTTCTGATTTTCATGGGGTTAGATCAAAGTGAAACAGTGCTTAAAATGATGATTTTATGTGAAGGATGCATGTCCCTACAGTAGTATGCGAGCCCCATGCTAACCGAGGTAAAAACACCAAAACGGAGAGTTATCAGCTGATTTTTCCCACCCTCGAAGGGTGACACTTGTTACCCAATGAAGCAAGCACATAACCCCTTTTCAACCCATTTAAATAGGAGCCTTCTTTATCCTAACTCCTGTAATAGTCCCAATTTGGTTTTGTGATTTGATACGCCAAATTCTTCCTTTTCTACTGCAATGTCGTTTTGTAACTAAATGAGTGAGCTTTAATATTATATAGGTTGAAAAGTGTAATCTTTGAGGGAGAAAATGAAGCTAGCGATGTGATTCTTGAAATAGGATATCGAAGGTAACGATTTAAACTTTCTTTGGATGCATTTAAATGAGTTTAGATGGTTGATTTAATGAGTATTGTGTATTGATTAAATGGGTGCCTTAGTATACAAAGGTGCCATCTTTAATACAGATTCATGTTAAAAATAATATTTTTGATGTGTTTTAATGAGTACATAAGTTGGTTTAGTGAGACAAATGTTCAAATACATAATACGTCAGATTAGAGTGAGAAAGAAGAGATCTTTAAGTACTTATTTGATATTTTACGACAATGGACGCACGGCGTCCTAAAGGGAACACAGGTCCCACTTTTGAGTTGGATACACGTCACCCAACAAAATTTGTATCTTGAATGGACGTGCGTCCATTCCTTACGAATGCAAGTCCTTTTGTCTGTTTTCACTTGACTTGATTCGATAATGTATAATGACTTGTTTGAGTTTCTAGAATATTAAAACTCCTTATTTTTATGTTTATTCAAAAGATTGAATAAACATTTTTTGAATAAGCACACCATCGCTAATTGAAACAATAGATTAAATGAGTGAGCTTGTTTGATTTTTTTTTATCGATTTGTATATTATTTATTTGATTCAAATAGAATTAATAATTTATCTACTCTTAAAATAAATTATGTTTTAAGATCTGTTTATACAAAAATAAAATCTATAAAAAGTTGATATTAACACAAAAAGAAGAATAATAGTTCTTATATTTTAAAAGAGACTCTACATAAATCACATTAAATAAATAAAATTAAAATTAAATGTAAAGTATAAAAATCATAATAAGAAATTAAAAAAAATAAATCAAATCAATAAATATTTAAAAGAAATAAAATTAAGTTAATCAAATAATTCAATATCCTAATTTCAAAACCGTAAATATTAATTATAGTATTATTTAAAATTTTTATAATATTAATATAATGTAATAAATCCACGTGCATTGTGAGTGGTGAATTAGTTAGTTCAAATAAAGGCCAGATTAGATTTGCGACTGAATTTTATCATTAATAGAGTTCCAGTTCCTAAAGATAATTCAACAGCATCTCCCTTGTTCTAGGCTTAACCCTCTATTTACAAGGAGTGTAATAACAGTTCCACAATAATATTCAACAATCAACCAAAAAAACATTAGTTCAATCGTACCAATTGCTCGCAATTTTTAGTTGCATTCATCAGCAAAGATATTTTGTTATCCTGTCACTCTCCAATAGACTTGTAACTCAACGTCTCGAACCTACAATACCTACACACATTATTTAGATGGAAATGCCTCAGGCATTGAAAGGCCACTAAGGGGTTGACTAAAACTTGAAGTCTAGCTTGGCAGTGGGAGCAGCCTCTCTTATTAATAGGGTATCAAACCCACAAAAATAATATCAACCTGCTCATGAAGCAAATAACGAGCAAAGCGGTAAGTGTAGAGTCGATAATCACACTAGAATGGGGGTTTGAATAGTGTGGTAATAAAAACTTTGAATTTTCTTCAAAAATGAATGTGATAAATGAAAGAACACCAAGAACTTATAATGGTTCGGCCAACTCGATGCCTACATCCGCTACTTAAGTATCACCACTTAGGATTTTCACTATCAATCTCCTCAAAGATTATAACTTCACTTTCTAGTTAAGTGAGAACTCTTACAAGTTTCTTGATTTTGGTTCAAGAACAAAAACCAACCTAAGAATCTACCCTTGATCCCTCTCACAATCACTCTTTTTTAAAAGTGTTTACAAACACTCACCAACATATTAAAAGCTAGTAATACAAGCAAATGAAGAATGAAATTGAAAAAAAAATACACTTGTATCAATAAATGAGAAATTCAATGCTTTGATGCTTGGTAGTTGTAAGAATTCAATGCCCAGATGTTTTGTTATCTGTTTCTGACCTCCCAAGCATGTATTTATACTTCTCTCTTGATTTCAGACCATTATGGGATGTAATGTAGCCGTTGTGATATTAAATGAGGTGCATTTAATATACTGTCAGAGTCTTCTTATGTACGTGACATAAATCTTACGTACGTTACCTGACTTGATGTTCATCACACGTACGTGATAAGTACATACACGTACGTTGATCATAGCTTATCCCCAGTTCACGTACGTGAATAAAATCTGACGTACGTGACTTTTATGTCTGAACCATCCAGTCGCTTCTGTTTTCAGTCCGGAGCATCTCACGTATTTGAAATTCTATCTCACGTACTTTGGTTCAATATGACGTACGTGAGTTATTATGCTTGCGTACATGAACAATCAACACTTGACCATTGCTTCATCTATTTGTCTCGATCCATGTGAAATTCAAAACAAACATCCTCTGAGCTGAAATATTCGCCTTGTTTTGTATGTCTGACGTACATGACTTTTGATGTCGCACGTATGTGTGGCTTCATGCTTTCAATTTATTCAAGACTTCAATTTTCCCGCTTAAGTCTAATCATATTTCACGTACTTTGGATACCTTGCACGTACGTGACATTCTCTGACGTACGTGAACATTATCAAACGTACGTGTGATAACTTCTCCCCACTTTCAGTAGCTTTTGTTTCTGTTCACGATCGAACTCACGTACTTGAGATTATATCGACGTACGTGACATGCACACACGTACGTGACTTTGGACACACGAACGTGAATCTTCCTCAGATCAAATTCTGCAGTTTGTTCATCATCAAAATTAGAGAAATCTCAATGTTGACCACCCTTGGTCCAACACAAATGAGTACAAAATGAGAAGCAAATGAAAGAACAATCAATAATGGAGTATCAGAACATTTGTTTCAAAATCAAGATTTTCTCTTTTCGTATATTTCGTAGACAAACATTCAAAAAGGTAAGAAGCTGATAATGCCTCGCAAGCGCACGAGGATCATCATAGTTTTACCTTGGGAGTATCCCTAGGGTTATCAAATCCAAGGGAATGTGTACTAGTTGATGATCGAAAAGCAAAGAAAAACAATAAAAACTGAGATTTTCAATTGTGAAGGGGATTGATTTCTAAAACATAAAATAAAATAACAAACTAAATAAAAGTATTCAGATCATTGAGATGCAGGCAAAGATTTCATTTTTACTACATTAAAGAATTGGGTTTTTGGGATTGAGTGTTCTCTCCACAAAAATCACTCAATGCCTCTCTTGAGGTCACTCGATTCATACCTACGTTTCCTAGGAGGGTCATTTTAGCCTCACATAGCCAAACTAGGCCCATTAAGTACTTTGAAGAATTTTATCGAACACCTTATAGGCACTAAGTATCCCTACTCTAGCACACAACAAGTTTTACGCTTGTAAACCAAACCCAAGCTTCATCTCTCGATTATTCACTTGGGCTTGTCACAAACGACATTGTGGTGGCCGAACACAACATCATTCCAACCATAACAAGTCATAAAATCAAATCCAAAGGGCAAACATCAATTATAGAATATAAATCACAAAACCCATTAAGCAATCTTCAAGTATTGAACTAAAAACACCATACCCATTCATAGATATAGCAAATATTCATCAAAACTTACAACTCAAAATCCAAACACAAGACCTAGACTACCATTCTTGAAAGAAAATAAGAAAAATAAACACTAACCTCAAAATAAAACCACAACACCAAAATTAAAATGAGAAATAAAAAACAAAAGGTGATGGGGTTTCCTTTCCAAGACCATAGGTCTCTTCAAGGAACCCCCTTTCTTGCTCTTTTTGAATCCTCCCTCCCTCTCTCTTTAAGCTTTAATGGTGAGTGTTTCTTGATCTCAAGGATTCCCAAAATGATGTGAAAAAGGTGTATTTATACCTCTATTAGTCCTATAAAACCCTAAAAACAATCTCCCAAAGATGCCCCTACATATGTGCCTTGGTCCCCACTCCTTTTGTCTTCATTAGGAGCTGATTTTGAGCACCTATAGGATGTCACGGTCGTGACACTTTTATATCTTCAAAGCGTGACTTTGTTTTGCTTGTCAAGGCCGTGACACATGCCACCATGGCCGTGACAAGCCTTTGCACATTGAAATCTTCATTTTCTTCATCATTTTCTTGAGTTTACTTGGGGTCTTTCCATTTTCAATTATTTTTCCACCTTTTTCAAATCATTTACTTCAATTTAGTTCATCCTACAAACATCACAAACTTCAAATGAATTTCATCATAAAAGTATAATTTATAGGATGAAAACATATGCATTATTGCTTGATTACCAATGTAAATTTAGGACACATCACATGTCCTCCATAATCAAAACTCAAAAATCCCCATTACAATTCACTCGAATCCCAAACAGAGAGTAAATAGCCAGTCAAAGTTGTTTACTAACCTGATAAGTGACCAACATATGTGATAGAGTTTTACAGCTTTCCTTACAAAAACAACATCGACACAAAAGGGAGAGTTTGTCATTTGTCGGGAGATAACCCAGAAAAGCCCTCCATACTATAGTAGATCTCGAGGGTGGGATATACTTCCTCCTCATGAATCTATTTGCAGGGACCAAGATCCTATAACCATTAAGCCAATAGTAGAAGTTCTTAATAGTGAATTGGCCATTAGTTGAATACTGCCAGATGCAGACATATGTTGGTTCCTTCAGAAACTACACCGCTTCCACGGCTTGCTTAACATCTGCCTTCAATGAAAAAGGAAGAGACCATCACCCCTACAAAACAATCTTGAACCCTCTCCGATAAATTCCTGAGTTGAGGAGCCGAGAGAGCAAGACTCTGTGCAACCGTAGGTTGCAGCCATTTGCCTGTCCAGAAATTCAATGGCGAAGTCTCTATAATTAACCAATGAGAATGCTCCATTAAGACCCCATAAACCTGTTTCAAAGACAACTAGATAGATGAGCAAAAGTAAGTCAACCGAGGAATGCTTGAAGGTAGCAACAACATAGCTCATATCACCCTTAAAGCAATGGTTGACCTAGTTAAAAACCTCCAACAAATCCCTCCTAACATAGCTTTACTCAGCAGTGCAATGTCTTTTAGGCCAATACCCCTCTCCAAAATCGAAGTACAACATACTGACCATGCTACCTTTACCAGTTTTGCTTTGTGGTGGAGCTTATCCAGACAAAATTTTTGATTTGTCTCGTTAGTATTCGGAGAAGCTGTTTAGGCCATTTGGAATCTTCAAAAGAGTGTAATAAAGAACTTTGGATGACCGAAGTAACCAAAACAACCTGTCCAGCCAAAGATAAAGAGGCTCCTTTTCAAGCACTGAATTTACTGACAATTCAGTCTGCTAATGGCTATAAGAATTTCCTCTTAGGTGCACTGAAAAAAAATAAGGACTCCCAAATAAGTGAAAGCCACCACTCCACTCTTGAGGGTAGTCCCAGCAATCATGCTTTGCACTCGACGTGCAGTAATCGTTTTCCCAAAGAAGACGTTAGACTTAGCCCAGTTAACCACTTAGCCAGACATCGCTCCATAAAGTTCAAACATATCAAAAATAGCTCGCATGTTTTTCATGGAGGTTTTAGCAAAAAGAAGGACATTGTTTGCATAAAAAAGATGTGTGACAAACCTGGTTCCCTTGGCATAGTCCATGGGAAGTAGAGTACCATTCTCAACAAGGACTGGGATGTACCTGTTTAAAAAATCCTCTGCAAAGCAGAACAAAAAGGGCGAGAGAGGGTCACCCTGTCGGACTCCTTTTGAGCAACCAAAATAGCCTCAATTTTGCCCATTGACAAAAATAGACAGACAAGCAGTAGAG
>CAODLS012557033.1:0-21594 GCA_948243855.1 Flueggea neowawraea
AACATTCGATTCTCTAATTCTTCTAAATCCATATTCACGACCGTTCTTTGGCACACATTATTTCCCATGACAGCCACTTAATTCCATCCCCCCCCCCCCCCCCAATATTTCCCCACCAAAAACCATTGAGGATTCTCTCAATCTCTTCACATACAGTCTTTAGCAACAAAAAAGACCCCATGACATATGAAGGAATTGCCATCCCAATAATCCTTATCAACACCTCCTTCCCTACTTTTAAAAGACACTTTGCACTCTACCTTGTGTGTGTCACGACCCACAGCGAGCCCGTGACCAGCGTACAGGGTGAACCATCTGTGGGAGTCCGACCCATCTCGCACAAGCCTCAAATGTCAGAACATATTACCCAAATGATTTAGATTATAAAACATATACTTAAAATATTTAATAATCAAAAAACATAATAAGTCAAATATATATATATATATATATATATATATATCAAAGTAACAATGCGGAAGATAGCTGAAGTCTCAAAACAAAAGCCAAAGTGGCAACCCGATTACATACCGATGCGGAGCTTACAAAATGAAAGACGAGCCCAAATAAAAGGGCATCACTAACCAAAAGGATGCATCACTGGAGTTTGGATGTTGACAGTTGCCAAAAGCCAAAATCTATGAATCTGCTCAATAGGAATCACATAAACAGAGAAACAAAGAGGGTCAGGGCCCAATGATGAATAACACTCCATATCGCCTCATACGTGCCTCACAAAGACGGTTTTGAAAACAATTCAAAACTACACATGCAGATATAGTTTAACATACATAGATATACACGTTATACATATGTAATAGCTTTTCAGAAAATCCTTTCGCAAAAGTTCGCATGCAAAGCAATCATAAACACAGAGGTATATAAAAAGATTTTCATTTTCAGAGTCAAAATACATATACAAATAAATGGGACCAAAGCAGAAGGCGTGCACGTGGCACTAATAACAAAGTATGTGGGCTCCACCACAATTCATATCAAATCATGTATCGGATCAGGACACATGGCTATCAGTAACCCTGATAGCTGGGTTTAATCAAAGAGTTGGTATACCAAAGGTCACGTTTTGCCCCGTAACAGTAAGTGTCCTATATCAGAAAAACAAAAGCATACTAATACATAGTATCAAAACAGAGTATGCGTAGAAGCATCAAATTCGAGAGGAGATATATAATACATATATATCAATTTTAAAGCAGAGTCCTGATTAATACACATAATCAGTTTATCTTTAGCCAATCCTTAGCTTAGTCCATTTTCAAAGTATGTGTTATACATAATAGAAAACATATATAGTTCAAGACACAGCCTATGTGTCTGAAGCTGCTATTCACTCACCTGGAACTCCAAGTGCAAAACACTCGTCAGGAGATTATAAAACATATATCGATAGATATATCAGAAGCAAACTCAAATGCGGTATTGTGGCAATACCAGATGCATGAAGTGTAAATGCAAATGCAGACTCTCTAAAGACCCCAAACGACCCATATTGAATGATAATCTATCATTCTGGATCTAAAATACAGAATCTACGTAAAACTATAGTTTGGTCCTCGACTAATATAAAATTCTGTTTTAGTCCCTGGGATTGACAAATTAGAAAACAGTCATCTGACTATACTAGGATAGCTAACTAACTTTTTCAAGTACTCAGAATCCCCAAAAGAGTCCCCGAACTATCAAAAATCAACAAAATACAAAATTACAAAATGATTCTCAAATGACCCCATCTTACTCAAGTAACACTCTGGATTACTCGAGTAAGACACCCCTCATCTTACTCGAGTAAGCCATACATGGTCACTCGAGTAAGATAGCCCTTCTCTCACTCGAGTAAGCCACACCATCACTCGAGTGAGACGGAGCTCCTCTTACTCGAGTAAGCAATGAGCTTACTCGAGTAAGACATGATCAAGACGAACCCAAAAATCATGCAACACGATTTAACTGACCAAAATCAATACCAAACACCCATATTGACTCTAAACAAAGCCATGGACACGAATCTAGGGTCAAAACCACCAAAGCAATTCGGAATCATCCTAGATCGACCAAAAACAAAGCTAACCCTAACTCAACCAATGGCTCATCAAAAATCATGATTCAAAGCTTGAATCATGTTCCCTTAACCTCTAACAACCCAAATCTAACAACTTAAGCATCCATTCACTTATAATCATCCTGAAAATGCAAACCCAAATGCAAACTCGGCCTAAAGCATGAATCTGAATATTTAAACATGAAATGGATGAAATAAAGAGATTAGATATGTAATCTTACATTTAGGAATGAAATGGGAACAATGTAGGGCAGCAGGAACGCGTTTCACACCAATTTAAGTGAGAGAGAGACAAAAAGTGAGAGAAATGAATGAGTCGGGTGGGGGTATTTATAGACCCCTGCCAAAAACAGTGCATTCATTCGAGTGACTAGCCTACATCACTCGAGTGACATCTTGTTTATTCGAGTGACACATCATGTTACTCGAGTAACACATCATGTTACTCGAGTAACACTTTTCCCAAGTGTTCACATGCTTACTCGAGTAATCCATACCTCAGCTTACTTGATTAACGCACAAATGCTTACTCGAGTAACAACTCTCACAAACATAAATCCTCAACTCAACACTCGTATCGATCAAGATCAAAATGGAACCAAACAGAAGATTGCAGAGAGCTTTACCGAAATCCGACTGGGGTATTACATACTTCCCCCTCAAAAGAAATTCATCCTCGAATTTCAAAACAAAGCAAAATAAAGCTGAGACCAACCATGATCTCCAGAACAAAACTCAAATCAAAATCCAGCTAACAGCTACAACACGTAGCCAGTGTCTAACCAATACACTGCCAACGCATAAACTTACAGACATAATGCAAGAATGCAAAGGCAAAGATCAATTAGACAAACCTATGGATTAAGACAGTCGAACAAATGCGGATATCTGCTCCTCATCTCATCCTCGGACTCCCAAGTGGCCTCCTCGACTGAATGATGTTGCCAAATAACTTTCATAGAAGTAATCCCCTTGTTCTGGAGTCTCTTGACTTGACAGTCAACAATCCTCATCGGAACCTCATCATATGACATATCTGATCTGAGCTCAATTGACTGTAGAGCCAAAGCATGCGACAGATCGAAGATATACTTACTCAGAAGCAAAACAAAGAACACTAGATGAACTAAAGCAAACTGAGGTGGTAACGCTAACTCATAAGCCACGACTCTAACTCGGCCAATAACCTCAAATGGACCAATGTATCTCGGGCTCAACTAGCCCTTTTCCCAAATCTCATAACACCCTTCATAGGTGATACTTTCAGGAATACATGGTCTCCAACCTCAAACTCTAAATGTTTACGCTTAGGGTCATCATAACTCTTCTGACGACCGTGAGCAGTCTAAATCCGCTGCTGAATTAGTTTGACCTTCTCAGTAGTCTCCAAAATAAGATTTGGCCCCAAGGGCTCTCTCTCCTCGGCCTTTGCCCAATATAATGGAGATCTACACTTCCTACTATATAGAGCCTCGTACGGCGTGATCTCGATGCTCGAGTGGTATGAATTGTTGTATGCAAGCTCTACCAATGGAAAATGGGAATCCCAACTCCCGGTAAAATTCACTGCACATGCTCTTAACATATCCTCAAAAGTCTGAATCATCAGCTCGGATTGACCATCAGTTTGTGGATCAAAAGCTGTGTTCAAATCTAATTGAGTACCCAACTCTTCTTGCAGTTTACGCCAACACTGCAATGTAAACTGAGGACCTCTGTCGGACACTATGGAAACAGACACACCATGAAGACATACAATCCTCTTGGTATACAATCTCGCCAATCGTGCCGCTCTATATGTCGCCTTGACAGATAAAAAATGAGCTGACTTGGTCAATCGATCCATGATGACCCAAATAGAATCATATCCCGACGATATCCTCGGTAATCCAACTACAAAGTCCATCGTGATATGATCGAACTTCCACTCCAAAAGAGGTAACTGCTGCATCAAACCAGAAGTACGTTAATCTTCAAACTTAACCTGTTGACAGGTCAAACATCGACTAACAAATTCAACTATATCCTTCTTCATCCTTGGCCACCAATAGGATTCACGAAGATCCTGATACATCTTAATATATCATGGGTGAACCGAATAGATAGAACTATGACCTTCGACCATAATCTCCTCACGTAACCCATCAGAAGATGGTACAAACAATCTCAACCCAAACCAAAGAACTCTTGAATCATCAATGCTGAAGCATGGCACCTCAAATGCCTAAACCTTTTCCATCAAACCCTGAATTTCAGTATCCTCCTTCTGAGCTTCACGGATCCGATCTAACAAAATAGGTCTCGCCTCAACGTGACCAAGAAATGATCCAGAATCATCAAACTGGAATGCAACTCCACTTCTCATCAAACTCTGCCACTCTGACACTGTTGGTCGCCTCTCGACTGCAATGTGAGCCAAACTTCCTATCGATTTTCTACTCAAAGCATCGACAACAACATTAGCCTTGCCAGAATGATATGATATTGAGCAATTATAATCCTTTAATAGCTCTAGCCAACGTCTCTACCTTAAGTTAAGATCTCTCTGCCCAAAAATGTATTTCAGACTCTTATGATCTGTGAAGATCTCAAAATTCTCTTCTTACAAATAATGTCGCCAAATCTAAAGTGCGAACACTACTGCTGCTAACTTCAAATCATGCGTCGGATAATTTTGCTCATGCCTCTTAAGCTGGCTCGATGCATAGGCAATCACCTTGCCATGTTGCATTAATACATAACCTATGCCAACTCTAGATGTGTTGCAATACACATCGAAACCTCCAGATCCTGATGGCAAAACTAGCACAGGCGCACTCGTCAAACATCCTTTTAACTTCTTGAAATTGTCCTCACATCTGTTAGACCAAACAAACTTGACTCCTTTCTGAGTCAATCGAGTCATAGGAGCCACTATCCTCGAAAAATCTTGGATAAACCTCTTGTAATAACCAGTCAATCCAAGAAAAATGTGAATCTTAGTGGCTATCTTAGGCCTCTCCTAATGGATTACTGTCTTTACCTTCTTCGGATCAACCATAATCCCATCTTTAGACACCACGTGTCCCATAAATGCCATTTGATCAAGCTAAAACTCGCACTTCGAGAACTTAACATAAATCTGATGCTCTCTCAAGGTTTGCAAGGCTGACCTCAAGTGATCATCGTGCTCCTCTCTACTCTTGGAGTAGATCAAAATGTCATCGATGAAGACAATCATATATCGATCTAGGTACGACCTGAACATCATGTTCATCAAATCCATAAATGTTGCAGGGGTATTCGTCAAACCAAATAACATCACCAAAAATTCATAATGCCCGTATCTAGTTTGAAATGCAATATTTGGAATGTCCTCACCTTGAATCCTTAACTGATGCTATCCTAACCTCAAGTCAATCTTAGAAAACTATTATGCACCCTGCAATTGGTCAAACAAATCATCTATCCTTGGAAGCAGATATCGGTTCTTCACTGTTACCTTATTCAACTGACGGTAATCAATGCACATGCGAAGACTACCATCATTCTTCTTAACAAATAAGACCAGAGCGCCCCAAGGTGAAACATTCGGTCAAACAAATCCCTTGTCAAATAACTCTCTCAACTGAGTTTACAACTCCCTCAGCTCTGTTGGCACCATCCGATACACTGGAATCGATATCGGATCGGTACCCAACTGAACCTCAATAGCAAACTCAATCTCGCGTTCTGATAAAAGTCCTAGAAGTTTCTCGGGAAACACATCAGAAAACTCCCGCCCATTGGCACCTCATCCAGTCTCAACTCTGAGCTCTACGGCTCAGCTAGCCTGAAAGCCAAATACTGATCGCAACCTCAACAAATCATCTTTTCAGCTTTAACCGCTGATACATAACCTCAAACCACACTGTCTCGCTCACCCTGATAACAGAACTCCATTTGACCAGGTGGTTGAAAACATACCCTCTTGGCAAAATAATCCAAGGTAGCGTGCAAAGTCGAAATTCAATCCATAACGAGTATCACATCAAACTCTCTCATATCCAATATGATAAGATCGACAGTTAACAAGTGCCTCTCAAAGGCAACCACACAATTTCAGGCCTCAAAATCAACCATAATCTTGGCACCTAAAGGTGACAAAACTTCTAACAATCTGACTAGTGGTTGCACCACTAACTCAGCATGCTTAGGAAAATATGGTGTGATGAATGAGATGCTCCAGAATCAAATAAAATATATGCAAGATAACCAGATATGGATAATGTACTAGTAACTGCAACATTGGAGGTCTGAGCCTCCTAGCGAGTTAGATGATACACTCTGGCCTGCTCCCTTGCAACTGAATTGCTCTGATCAACCTACCCTCGGCATGAACCATGCCCAAACTAGCTACAGCTCTCTGAAGCTGTTGCGCCTCTACCAGACCCGCTGCTAGCTCTAGTGCTAGTAGTGACTGCACCTCCGACCACTGACTGTACTATCTGTGATCCAGAGCCATGCTTCACAGACACTCAGCCACCTTATGTCTCTGCTGTCTGTAATGAAAACAAAGCATGTCGCCTTTGCATAAACTCCTAGGCGTATCTTCCCACATGTCTCACAAGACGAATGTGGACCCCCAGAACCTTGTCCCTCAGCATGCCAAACTGGCGGTGCCACACTCACTGACTGAGAGCTCTGACGCTGCCTCTAGCATCTAAAGGAATACTTGCGTCTCTGCTCAAACTGACTACTTTGATCTCAGCCCTGTTAGCCTCTAGAAGAACTCTCTGTCTTCGCCCTCTTGGGCTTCCTCGGACATCCCTCTTTCTGATACTCTATACCCCTCACAGCCTATGCAATCTGCGATACGGTGGTATAGTTCTGAGTTGCCACCACCCTACTGATCTTGGTTAGCAACCCATTCAAGAACTTCCTTGCTAAGGCCTCCTCGCTTCGGGCCTCTGGCGGAGCATATCGACTCAACTCTTTGAATTGATCATCATACTCCGTCACTGACATACCGAGTTTCTACTCAAACTCGGTGAATTAATCTACCTTCTTATCCCTCACACTCCAGGAAAGGACAGACAAAGTGAGTTCATTCTTGAACTCATCCCACGTGACAGCTCTACGTGGTCCCAAATCCTACCACCATTTGGCCGCTCGACCATCTAAAATAAATATAGCAAGACAAATCTTTGTAGTATCATTTGTGAGCTCCATCACATCAAAACACCTCTCTATATTAAATGTGCAGATCTCAGGATCCTCTCCCATCGTCCCCACAAATCTTGACGGAATGAGCTTCAAGAATCTGCTAAGACGAGGCTCAGCATTTGCCAGTGATGCCTGAGAAGCTACAAATGGCACTAGAGCAACAACTGCCTCAAGCTGAGGTGGAGGAATTATTGTTGTCGCTACTGGCAAAATTGCCTGACCTTCGACAACTTGACTGACTAACATCGCCTCTACTAGCATAAGAACCTGGGTAAAATGCTCAAACGCATCCATCAGACCTACTGGTGCTGCCTTCTGTTGAGGCTGAGGTGTTGGAGTAGGAACCTCTGGCACACTGTGCGTATTACGCTGATCATGATGATCGATTACAGAATGAGAGACAACCTCGACAGGAACGCGTCTAGGCTTCCCTCAACCCCTACCGTGGCATCTACCACGACGCCGATCCATAGCTATATGCAACAAACAAAATCGAATATGCAATGTCAATGCAAATGCTCGCCACAATACCAAGTCAGAAGTCAAAGGGTATACAAAAGCAAAATCGAACTGACTCAATCAAAGATACCTAAGCTCCACACCGACCCTAGACTTACGAAACCTAGGGCTCTGATACCAACTTTGACACGACCCATCATGAGCCCGTGACCGGAGTATGAGGTGAACCGTCTGTGGGAGCCCGACCCATCTCACACAAGTCTCAGAGATCAGAACAAATTACCCAACGATTCAGATTATAAAATATTTGTAAAACATTTAATAATCGAAAACATAGTAAACCAAATATATGTATAATAAATATCAAAAGTAATAATGCGAAAGGCTGTGGAAGTCTCAAAACAAAAGCCAAAGTGGCAACATGGTAACCTAACTACATCCCGATGTGGAGCTCTACAAAACAAAAGACGAGACCAGACAAAAGGGCATCACTAACCAAAAGATTCCTCACTAGAGTCTAGATGCTGACAGTTGCCGAAAGCCAAAATCTGTGAACCTACTCAATAGGAATCACGTAAACAGAGAAACAGAGGGGGTCAGGGCCCAGTGAGGAATAACACATCAGATTGCCTCATACGTGCCTCACAACGACTGTTTTGAAAACAGTTTAAAACTACACATTCAAATATAGTTTAACATACATATATATGCACACTATACATATGTAATATATTTTCAGAAAAATATTTTCGCAAAAGTGTTTTCATACAAAGAAATCATAAACTCAGAGGCGTATAAAATGATTTTCATTTTCAAAGTCAAAATACATATACAAATATATAGGACCAAAGCAGAAGGCGTGCATGTGGCACTAATAACAAAGTATGTGGGCTCCGCCATAATCCATATCAAATCATGTGACGAATCAGGACACATAGCTATCAACAACCCTAATAGCTGGGTTTATCAAAGCATTGGTATACCAAAGGTTACGTTTGACCCCATAACAGTAGGTGTTCCATATCATAAAACAAAAGCATACTAATATATAGTATCAAAACAGAGTATGCGTAGAAGCATCAAAATTAGAGGAGAGATATATATAGTACATATATATCAATTTCAAAGCAGAGTCCTGATTAATACACATAATCAGTTAATCATTAGCCAACCGTTAGATTAGTTCATTTTCCAAAATATGTGTTATACACAACAAAAAATATATACAGTTTGAGACACAACCTGTGTGTCTGAACCTGCTATTTACTCACCTGGAAGTCCAAGTGCAAACACCCGTCAAGCCCCATTCGTTAGTGGCTGGTCTCTCAGGCAAAAACAAGAAGCTGGACATAACAAACATATATCGATAGATATATCAGAAGTAACCTCAAATACAGTACTATGGCAATACCAGATGCATGAAGTGCAGATGCAGATTCTAACTCTCAAAAGACCCCAAATGATCCATATCAAATGATAATCTATCATTCTGAATCCAAAATACAGAATCTACTTAAAATTACAGTTTGGTCATCAACTAGTGTAAAATTACGTTCTAGTCCTCAAAATTGAAAAAATTACATAATAGTCCTTCGACTATACTAGGATAGCTAACAAATTTTTTAAGCAGTCAGAATCCCCAAAAGAGTCCCCGAACTCTCAGAAATCGACAAAATGCAAACTTTCAAAACGAGTCCCAAAGGACCTCATCTTACTCGAGTAACACCCTGACTTACTTGAGTAAGACAATCCTCATCTCACCCGAGTAAGCTAGACATGGTTACTCGAGTAAGACAGACCACATCTCACTCAAGTAAGCCACTCCGGTCACTCGAGTGAGATGCAGCTCCTCTTACTCGAGTAAGCAAAGCCCTTACTCGAGTATGACAAAACCTAGACGAATCTAGAAATTGTGCAATATGATTTAATCGACCAAAATGAATACCAAACACCCACATTGACTCTAAACAAAGCCCTGAACACGAATCTAGGGTCAAAATCACCAAAGCAACTCGGAATCACCCTAGATCGACCAAAAACGAAGCTAACACTAACTCAACCGATGTCTCATCAAATAAGATGATTCAAAGCTTAAATCATCTTCCCTTAACCTCAAAAAACTCAGAGCTAACAACCCTAAGCATCCATTAACTCAGAATCATCCTGAAAATGCAAACTCAAATGCAAACTCGGCCTAAAGCATGAATCTGAATTTAAAAGTATGAAATGGATAAAATGAAGAGATTAGATACAAAATCTTACCTCTAGGAACGAAATGGGAACAACAGGAAGCAATGAGGACGCATTTCATATCGATTTGAGTGAGAGAGAGAGAGAGAGAGAAATGGGGTGAGAGAAACGAAAGAGTCGGGTGAGGGTATTTATAGACCTCTGCCCAAAATAGTGCCTTTACTCGAGTAACCAGCCTGCGTCACTCGAGTGACACCCTGCTTACTCGATTAGCACACCCTGTTACTCGAGTAACACTTTTTCCCAGGTGTACTTCATGTTCATCCAAGAACACAACTTACTCAAGTAATCCACACCTTAGCTTACTCGAGTAACGCACGAATTCTTACTCGAGTAACACCTCTCACAAACATAAATCCTCAAGTGAACACTCGTATCAATCAAGATCAAAACGAAACCAAACGAAAGAGTACAGTGAGCCTTACCGAAATCAGACTGGGGTATTACATAAAACATGCAATTCCTCATGTAGGAGTCGATAGTGAGTTTCAGTTAAATGACTCAAACATCACCACTGCATGAAAGCTACATGTGACATTGATCCATGAAGTGCTTTCATAACAAACCATTCTAATACATGTTCCCTAACATGTATCTATATTATAAGCGATATCATATATCCATAATCAGTAAAACGTGATTATCCACTTAACAACATACTAACATTTGCTTGTTATCATTTCCATGGTAACAATCGATTAGGAACATTTAGAATAGTATTCCTTTTATACCTTATGGTTTTACTATTAAATTACACTCGATGACATAAGAAAGAATAAACTATTTATGGAAGTATTATCGTCATTAAACAATATAATATTTCATAGACATGAAATGAAATGCCTCTTTATTAAATAATAAATATAATGACAATGTATATCAATGATTGGACTAGGGCACAAAACTAACAATTAGAATGTTGGGCTTCGGTCGATTTGATAATTGGGACGTTTTGGTGTAGTTTTTAACCGAAAGGCTTGAAAGTGTAATTTTACATAATTTTGAATTGTTTGAGGATCAAATATGATATTTTTGCATATTGTGGATTGATTTGTAATTTTTAAAAGTTAGAGGACTAATTTGGAGATTCTGACTACTTGGGGGACTAGTTGGTAATTCCAGAATACTTTAAGGACTATTTTGTAATTTTCCGCAATCAACCTTTGTGTAAGGCTTTGTTGAATTGAGCCGGTATCAATCATCGTTATAGTGGAAAGCCTAAGTGAGACTTAGGTAGTGGACGTATGCATGCTTGGCCGAACCACTATAAATTCTTGGTGTTGTTTTCTCTCTCGCTTGAACTTACTTCCACTTTCCAAAATCAACCAAGGCATCCCCAGAAAAATTCTCCAACAGACATGGCCATGGTGATTGGCCACACTCACAACTCCATTTGTTGACGATTTGTGCCCTTTTTTGGCGAGTTTTGGTGCAATGGTCGTGGCCCTTCATGGCCATAAGCATGGGCCACTTCTAGAACTTTGGGACACTTTTTTCTAGGCCAAGGTCATGGCCATAGCCGTGGCTTGCCACTGGAATCGTGGCCTTGTGCCAGAATGCCCAAAATGGTTGCGCGCAATAGTCATCCTTGCACGTGTTCATCCAGTTTTCATCGTACTTTCGTCCTTTGACCTTGCCACTTTAGAAACACATTTTCCATGTCTTTTTAATCATTTTTAGTCCATTTTCATGCACTCCTCATCATCCTACAAAAATGTATAAATTCATGGACAATTGAGTACACTTAGCACCAAAATGCTATTGATTTATGTTTGAATAACTATGTAAATTTAGCATACATAGTGAGCGTCCGAAAGAGAAAAAAAATAAGAGAATACAACTAGTGCAAAGGGAGCTAATAATTTGGAAAAGGGTTTGGTTCTAAATGATAACATCAAGAAAGAATGTGATGAAATTGCTTTTAAGGGTGAGTTCTTTGAAGGTCAACAAGTTTACTATTTTCCACCCAAAAATCATATTATTTGGAACCCAAAAATTCCATTGTGTGGTATGTTTTCTATTTCAAAAATTCATGCATGTGGTGCCATTGAAATTTTGCTTAATGATCACAAACCAATCACTGTCAATGGAAAGAGGTTAAGACCATACAAGAAGTGCACCACAAGGACTATTTGGCGTCCCAAATAGCTCTAGCATCATCGTCCAAAGTGACGTTAAACTAATGACGTTAAATTATGCGTATCCTTTACTTTTTGCATTTATCTTTTATGTTTGCATTGAATAAAAGCAAGTAGGAAGGATATTTATGATTTCATGTTCATATGTCCTATGTCATGCCCATATACTTGTCTCTACTAACTTTTCTTGTCTCATGCCTAATGTGGAACCATGCATTCAAGGAAGAAGCAAAAGCAAGCAAAGTGGCAAACATATAAGCTTTCTTAACCCTATCTGTTTTATTTTAAATGTTGGCAAATTGGACTTGTCCCCATGTTCATTGATTTTGTTAGGATGACTGGCTTTAATTTGTCGAACATTGGGGGCAATGTTCAAAATAAGTGTGGAAGAGGGGTTTAATAATTGCTTGTTTTTTAGTTGTTTATGTTGCCTTTACTTGTGTGTTTTTGCTAAAAAATGCTTAAAATTTTTGCTTGAATTATGTTTGATTTTTTTTAGAATGCATCAAACTTGAAAAGGATGAGTTTAAATTGAATTGGTTGGAAGATTTTTGTAGTGTGTTAGTATGCTTTTAACATGATTAATTGAGGATTGTATGCTATTTATGGAATTTTGTTTGTAATTTGACATTTTTTTTGGTGGCATAATTGGGAGTTCATTTATCAATATCCTTAATCTATTAGTGGTGGCTTATAAAGACTTTCAAACTTGTTGTTCAATGATTTTGCATGAATGATTAAATGGTGTTAAATATAGAGTAAGATTGGTGTGTTTAAAATGTTAAGTGCTTTAGTAGAATGTTTGAAAGGTGTGCTTCACTTTTGAGGATGAACCTAAACAAGGAGAAGTGCATGTGGTCCCAACCTCGAGGTGAAAATGATAAGTACCCTCATTGATTAATAAATAAGTGTAATAACAAGGGTCCTTAATTCACTGACTTGTTTGTAGCACCCTAAAAAGGAAATGAAATCAATGACAAAGCAAAGAAAATCACTTATGTCTATAAAGGAATGATTGAAAATGCCAAGCTTATTCTATAACTAAAGAAAAGTGTGTTTCTTAGCAAAGATGAAGATAAGCTTTGGAGATGCCAATAGGTTAGGGAATTTGATTTTTCGTGAACTCTTGAAAAGAGCCCCTTTTCAATGCCAATGTTTGTTTTATGTGATTGGTAAATAGTATGCTATTCCTCTCTTAATCATTGTACTTGCATACTTGTATAGTATTAGAATTCTATTGCCTCTTTGATTTGGATTGTATTATTGTCCCTGAGTTTTGAATTGGTTTGCTTGAGGACAAGCACACGAGTAAGTGTAGGAGAGTTTGATGTATGCTAAAATTACATGATAAATCAAGCAAGATTTCATACTTTTTCTTCCTACAAATAACGTTTATATGATGAATCTTTGTGATCTTTGTAGGATGAGAGGAATGTGAAGAAAATGAGTTGGAAATGATGAAAAAATGGTGAAAAGTGAAAAAGGTTTCAAACCAACTCAAGAAAGGATAAAGAAATTGAAGAAAAAGTGCACAAAAGAGGTGTCATGGCCGTGGTGGTTGCAGGCCACGGCCGTGGCAATCAAATCTGTGAAGGAAAAAGACTAAAAAACATCACACGGTCGTGACAGTTTCAAGACACGACAGTGTCTTATTACACAGAAAATGAAAGGATCGTGTCCTACAAAGTTTGCACGTGTCTTTGCAGGTTCAAGGCCAAATCGAGCACAAAAAGTTGTCACGGTCATGGTGACCATGGGTCACAGCCGTGACACCCTGGAAGTTAAAGAAAAAGTCAATTTCGGGGAAGAAAAGCTTGTAGGGACCAAGGCACATGCAATGGGACTTTTGGTAGAATTTTATGTAGGGTTTTCGCACATGTATGGGGCTATAAATACTCCTTATATTTTCCCTTTTTAGATCATTTTATACACACCCAAAAACATTCCTTTTGTCTTTCAATTTTTAGAGTTAGTTTTTTACGGTTTTGTGCAAGAACAAAAAAGAGAGCTTGAAGGCTGGGAATCTCTTGAAAGAGACTTGAAAAGGCTTCTCTACATCAACCCTTCCTCTAATTCTTCACATTTGTGTTTGATTTCTATGTTTTATTTTTGCTTTTATTGTTTTATTTCATTTCCTTTAATTATGGTAGCTTAAATATCTTGTTAGGACTTAGATATGTAAGCTATTGATGGATACTTGTTATTTAATGAATAGGTTTTGTTTTTGTGCATTTGAATTCCATATTTGAAGTTTATTTTTAATGGGTCTTGTGATTTATGTTCTTAATTTGAATGATTGCCTATGGAATTGATTTATTGACTTGTTATGTTGGATTATGATTATGATTGGACACCATAGTTATAGTTTAGGTAAGCTTAGTTGAAGAATCGATAGATGAAGGCTAGGTGAGGCCCACATGCATTAAAATTGTGTGGTTTAGGATAGAGATATTGCTTACCCATAAGTTGTTCGATGAAATTTCTTAATGGCTTAATGAATCCAGTTTAGCTAATTGGGGCTGAGAAGACCATTTTAGTAAATATAGATATGTCATAAATGACCTTGAGAAAGGCTTTAGGCTAGCATGATGGAGAGAACACTCATTCCCAAAGTCTCATTCATTAATGTAGCAAGTATGATTCTTTAGTTGAATTCTTCAAAGTCATAATGCTTTATTAATTATTGTTTACTCCTTTTGTAAATTGCTTGCTTTGTTAATCTTGCTTTTTAATCAAAAAACCGAAAAGTCAAATAAAGTTATTTATTGCTTTTTCTTTACAAATTGATCACATTTAGTACTTGTTCCCTTGGATTTGATAAGTCTAGGGATATTCCTAAGGTAAAACTACGACAATTCTTGTGCACTTGCAAGGTATTGATCAAAACCCCCTCAATATAAGTTCAACCACGAATTGATAATGTTAATCTCAATGAACCGCAGTGCCAACCGCACAATGTAAATGGGGGCGAGAAGCATCAATCATGGACACCGGAGGATGATGCCTTGAAAGTAGGATTCTTTCATTAATATAGCAAGTAGGATTCTTTAGTTGAATTCTTGAAAGTCCTAACGCTTTATTAATTATTGTTTACTCTTTTTGTAAATTGCTTGATTTATTAATCTTGCCTTTTAATAGAAAAATCCAAAAATCAAATCATGTTATTTATTGTTTTTTCTTTAAGAATTGATCACACTTAGTACTCGTTCCCTTGGATTTAATAACCCTATGGATACTCCTAAGGTAAAACTACGACAATTCTTGTGCACTTGCAAGGCATCGATGAAAACCTGCTCGATATCAATTCAACCACTAATTGATAATGTTAATCTAAATGAACCGCAGCGCCAACCACACAATGTAGATGGGGGCGAGAAGCGTCAATTGTGGAGACTGGAGGATGATCGATTGCTCGTGAAAGCCTGGAGTACTATTTCAAACAATTATGCTGTCAGAAATACGCAAAAGGAGGAAGCATTTTGGAGAAGGATTCGTGATTATTTCAACATGCATAAAAAATCTGGTCCTAAAAGAACATGTGCAAGCGTCAAGCAACATTGGTATTGGATGCTTCCACAGGTTAACAAATATAACCAATTTTACTACCAATTGTTGAGTGAGCATCGAAGTGATTGGAGCGATGACCAAATAAAACATCATGCTCGTGAACTGTACTATTAAAGTCAATGAAAATGCTTGGGTAATTCTCAAAGATGATCTGACGTGGCAACCGGTTTTACCAATTTCTAGGTCATCAAAAAGGACCAAAAAATGATGAAAGTGTTGCATATACAACTTCTTCCAACGCTGATACAAGTGTTGGAGTCTAGGAAGAAGAAATCGAAGTTCTTCCAATCGACCAACAAGCAACGAAGGAAATGGCCAAGTCAAGGAGGAAGGGGAAAGCAAAAGAGAGTACATCAAGCTTGACCAAAGTTTTGACAAGGCAATAGAACAAATTGAAGGAGAGGATGGATACTTTGGAGCCTTCACAAATTCGACACACATCCATTTGCCCCAACCGTTTCTTGTGCAATTTCTCCTAAGATGCTAACCCATTTCTCAGCAATCGGGACATAAAATTCTTCAATTTTGGTAGTAGCTGCAACTTCCATACCTTTGTCCATAGATTAGAACCTTGAACCCTAGCCGAACTCTTATGTTCCCCTCGCCTCTCTCTTTTTAACTTCTCTTTCACAACTTGGTAACAATTTTTCACTGTGAAATCGCCTCTTTTTTCATGATGCTAGACCAACAAATCAGACATGGTGGAGCTAACTGGAATTTTAATGATTCTTTGAACTTCCCCATCAGTAAAGAGATCATGCAACTTCCTCACATCCCAATTGTTTTGTTTAGTACAAATCAGATCTAACACCAAATACACTCCAACATCGCACCTCTTGACAGATAACACCTTAAAGGTCGGTAGCATGGGAATCTATGGACTTCCTTATATCAAAATCCAACGCACATCTCTAGCATTCCATCTAATCCGTAACTTTAGTGCCTCCCCCTAAAGTATACCCTTCCACAACCAAGAGGAACTCGCTAAATTTGACTTGCAAAAAAATTACCATAGTGGAAATACTGCCCCCTTTAAAATCTTTTCCCATAATGCGTCTGGCTCGTGTAAGATTCTCCACCCTATTTTTCCAATAAAGGCTTGAATAAAGGCATGATGTTCTCTCAACCCCAACCCTCCATTTGATTTAGGCAAAGTAAGTATCCTCTACTCTATCCAATTTACTTCCCCTTTGTCAATGTTGCCCCCACCCCTCCAAAGAAACTGCCTTACTACTGCCTCATTCTTATTAATCGTTTCCCTAGAAAGTCAAAACACTACTTGACATGGTTTGCAATATTGACTTGATCAAAATCTCCTTATCGGCGTGAGATAGCATTCATTCTTTCCGACCCTAGGCCTTCCCACGAACTCTATCCACAATAAAACTCAAGGCCTATCGTTTAGACTTCCTCCAAAAGGCCAAAAGTCCTAGGCACATCTTCCCTTAGTCCCATTTATTTGCACCACAATCTCTCCATAATGAGCTATTTTAATTCAAGTGGGATCTAAAGAGAGAAAGTTATCGATGATTTGTCATGATTGACCTGCAATCCTGAAGCCATCTTGAATTGATTCAAGACCTCTAACCATTCGTCCACTTCCATGACATTAGCCTTTGAGAAAAATCAGTGTGTCATCCACAAAGAGTATGTACGTGACAGATGGACATCTAACATTAATCTTGATCCCATTAATTCTCCCTTGTTCATGTTGGTTAGCCACTAGGCGTAAGAAAGCTTCTTAGATAAGAAGAAAGAGGTAAGGAGAGAGAGAATCTCCTTGTCTCAATCCCCTAGTTGGTTGAAAATATTGGAGCTCCTTCCTATTGAAAATAGTGGCATAGTTAACAGAAGAGATGCAAGCATAAATCCACCGACATCAAGTCTTCGAAAATCCGAATTGCCGTAACACTTATAAAATGAAATTCCTCTCCATTGAGTAGTAACCCTTGTAAATGCAACTTTCATTGCTAGGCTTCCCACTCTACCCCTTCTTCCCTTCTCAAATTGTGAAGACATTCGTGCGCTACAATGATATTATCCTGTATTTGTCTATTCTGCACAAATGCATTATGATGTGGGGATTAAAAAGTTCAAAAAAGGCTTTAGCTGGGACACCAACACTTCAGATATATTTTGTAAGCAACACTGCAAAGTGAGATAGGCCTAAATTGCTTAAAAAAACTTGGGATTTCGCATCTTGGAAATCAAGACTATGTTGGTTTTGTTAACCTCCTTCAACATATTGCCGATTTGGAAGAAGCTATTGGAAACTTCAAAAAGATCTTGCTTGATCAACTCCCACTGACTTTGAAAAAATTGAGCAGTAAAACAATCGGGGCCCAGTGCTTTTATCTCACCCAAGATGAAGTAAGCACGTTGCAACTCCTAAATAGTACTGGCCACACATAACTGATCGTTCAAGCTGTTGTCAATCAGAGAAGAAATTCTCTCAAGAATCTCGTCATTTCTGTTTGGTCAGGAAGAAGAGTACAAATTTCTAAAAAATTGCAGCACATTCAATTCCAGTTCCTCCTTTTCTTTTAGCCATATACCGTCACTATTTTTTATGGCATCAATTTATTATACCTACTTCTTTGTAAACTTGTTCCATGAAAAAAAGTGTGTTCTGGTGTCCCTCCCTCAACCACTTCACTCTGCTCTTTTGGGCCTAGTAGACATTTTCTTCCTTCAACATCATGTTCATCTCTTTAAGTAACCATCTCTGTTTTTTTTTTCCAGCTGAAACTACCCCAGCTTAAAGAACGGCCAATTCTCTCCTCAGTTCCTCCAAATAAACTTGACTATTCAGACAACTCTCTCTACTCCATTTTTTTAGCTTTATGACCAATCTGAATTGTTAGAACCCCAAACCTGCATATTCCATTCCTTGTTAAGAACATCACCAAATCTAGGTTTGGTCTCCCATCTCATATCATAGTGAAAAATCTGTTGGAATCGTGACACACATACACACAACAGAAATAATTTTTTTTGTCAACAAATTACCAAGGATCCAAACAATTCGATAAAACTAACCAAGGAATATGTGTTTACCTCACAAATTTGAAATAGAGATGAGAAGATACTGTTAAATTTGAGTCAGACACTACAGAATGTGAACGCCCTTTACTGATATCTATACGAACAAACTGCAAAAGTGTCCTAGCATTGAATTTTTTAGGACACTATCAAAAATAATACCTTGCTATTTTTTTTTCTCAAATTTAAGTGGAATGGACGGCAAGAAGAATTTAGGGCATGGTTAGAAATCTATTTATAGAATCTAGCAAACCCTAATTCTAGTCTTACTACGATACCTGATTCTTGTTCCACAAGAACTCCTTTATCCTTGTCGAACAAGGATTAACCACTACAAGACTTATTCTTTTGCCACCTAAACAAATTTGGCCCAAACAAATAAAATGCCAATTTATTTGTTGACCAAGTCAAATAATTTTTCCTTGTCCAAGTAGGCAAACGAATTACTCATTTGACTAAGTCAAAGACTCTCTTTCTTTGTTGATCAAGTCAAACGAGTTTAACTTGTTTTAAAACCATTTTAAAACATCATTTAATGTTAGCATACATTTTAAAACAATTATCCAATTAATTGTATTTAAAATATTTGCATAAAATAATAGCAAGATATATTATAAAAGATGTAGTATAGTTTGTTCTAGTGTGTGACCCTGTAGGTCTGTTCAATATTGGCAGTAGGTCCAAATCATTCCTTAAGCCGACAAGTCATAAGCAGACCTCTAACAAGATATTATGACTACCCAACTTGAGCGAATTTGATGACTCGATAAAACCTAATACACAGTTCGATATTTAGTCATTTTGTCACAAGATAATTCGATTAAGCATAAATCATGGATCATGTCATATTTATATAGCTTAATCAAAAGACTGACCAAAACAAATGATAGTGATAACCCCTATCAATTTCATTCCATCACAGTCATGCATTTCATTAATCCTACTTGTTAAGTGGCCAAGAGATATCTCACTTAGATAAGAGCGGTACAAATTCCTTCATTGTCACTCACATTCCTTCACATTATTTACTTATGTCCAATTATAGCTTGTATTATCATCCAGTTACAACGAAGTTGAACTATATCAAAACATAAAGTTCATTTATCGGTTTCTCGAAAGTGCACGAGAATCGAAGTAGTTTTACCTTGTAAGTATCCCTAGGGCCATCACATCCAAAGGAATGAGTACTAATTGTGGTCAAATAGGAAAGGAAAAGCAAGTAAAAATATCAATTGTTTGTTTTTGGGGTTTTGGAAATAAAAGCAAGCAATAAATTAAAGCGAGAAGCTCAATAATAGGAAAATGTTAGGGCTATCAAGATAAAACCAAGGATTTAGTTGCTTAATGGATGAAATTGGGTTTTGAGAAATGGTTATGAGTATTCTCTTCACATAAATCACCCAAGGCCTCTCTCAAAGTGACTCAAGTCATACCTACACTTCTTAGGTAGGTCCTTGCAGCTTGACCTAGCCAAATTAGGCCCATTAGGATCATAGAGGATTTTCATTGAACACCTTGTAAGCATTAAGCATATCTACTCTAATGCTCAACAAGTTTTATGCTTATGACCTAACTTAAGCTTTATTTTTCAATTCATCACTTGTGTTTGTCAAAAATAACATTATGGTAGTTAAACACAACATCATTCCATTAATAAAAAGTCATAAAATCATTAACAACAATATATTTAGCAATAAAAGCATCAGTAACAAATGAATATAACAATAAAAACACAACAGCCATAAAAATAATCATCCATTAAAGCAACATCAATCCAAGGTTTACATCTCTAATACCCTAACAAGGGTTTAAGCTATCATAATTATAAAACAAAGCATAAAATAAGAAATAAAAAGCCTAAGCATAATTTCTAAACAAAGAAAAAGGAAATAATAGGAAAGAATAAAGCTTCTCTCAATGGGTGATGACATCCATCTTCAATTCCTCGTCAATGCTTGAATCTTCCTTGGAAATTGTTGAGAGAATAATTCTCTTTCTTTGAATTCGTGAGTCCAAGGTTGCCAATAATGGTGTGGAAGGGGAGTATTTATAGTCCTCTTGGGCCCTCACAATCCCTAGGAATATTCTTCAAAAGATGTCATTTGCATGTGCCTTGCTCCTTAATTGACAGCTTTTCACACGCAGCTTTTTTTGGCTAGTTCCAGAGTGCCACAACCGTGACAGTGACCGTGACATGGTCATGGCCATAACAAATTTCTGCCCATAATATGAGTTTTCAGCTTTGCTTGTTGATCGACTTCTTGCAAGTGCACAAGAATCGATGTAGCAATAAAAATAATTGGAGTATTCCTTGAGTGTTAAATCCACAGGGAACATGTACTAGTTAATGATTGAAAAGCACAGGAAAGCAATAAAAACCAAGATTTTGAGTTGTGATGGGTTTGATTTTAAGAACATAAAATCAAATAACAAAGTAAATAAAAACATTTGGATTATTAAGATGCAAGCAAAGACTTCCTTTTTACTATAATAAAGAAATGGATTTTTTGGGATTGAGTGTTCTCTCCACATAACTCACACAATGCATCTCTTAAGGTCATTCAAGTCGTACCTACGATTCCTATGTGGGTCCTTTTGGCCACATCTAGTCAAACTAGGCCCATTAGGTCCATCATCGAACACCTTGTAGGCACTAAGTATATTTACTCTAGCACTCAACAAGTTTTATGCTTATAGACCTAACCCTGTAGAGTCAATAACCACACTAGAAGGGGGGTTGAATAGTGTGGTAATAGAAGCTTTGAATTTTCTTCAAAAATAAGTGTGATAAAAGAAAGAACACCAAGAACTTATAGTGGTTCGGCCAACTCGATGCCTACATCCACTACCTAAGTATCACCACTTAGGATTTTC